>JAQZBX010026077.1:0-29142 GCA_029593785.1 Cabassous unicinctus
AAAAAAAAAACGAAGAGAAAAAAATATATTGCCTTTTGACTAAGGTATCCGTGCCTCCTCAATTTCTTTTTAAGGGGTAGCCCTTAGTCTTCCTGTATTACAAAGACGAAGGTTTAGATTCCTATAGGACACCCAGTTAAATCTGAATTTCAGATAAACAACGAATTAGGTTCTGTGGGTTTGTGTGTGTGTGTGTTGTTTTGTTTTGTTTTCTGTTTGGTTTTTTGTTTGTTTTTTATATAAGCATGTCTCAAATATTGCTTGGCATATACTTACACCAAAAAGTTATTCATTGTTTCCCTAAAATTCAAATTTAACTGGGTGTCCTGCATTTTTATATGATAAACCTGCCAACCCTAACTCTGGTAAACCACAAACAGCTGGTATTTGCTCTTCTCCCCAGAAAGGAACTCCAAAAAGTCATTAGCAAGAACTTTAGAGCCAACATAACATCATCTTTTTCTCTTAGGACACTACGCTGGCTTTCAGCACGTGCTGTAACCAATCGGGGTGTAAATACCTTTCAGTATAATGGGCATCAAAACAAATAATAACCCCTCCCCGGTGTGGCTGGTTTTTCCTTCTGTTTACCTCAGCTTCCACTCAAATGAAGGCTCTAATGATACATTTGCTATTCTTATCATTTTTGCTCTGTTTGATGCTTAATGATGGGCTCCTTATAAATGGCATTAAGAAACATTCCTTGTCTGCCGTGAGCGCCTGGAGGCACCAGCAGCCTGCTCAGCCCTCAAAAGTAATTAAAGACAATCAGCCAAAAATGTGAGTGGTCTGTGTACCCCGGATTCCAAACTCCACCTACACACAGCAGGAGCCTAGTGTCCTGCAAAGATGAGCGATTTACACTTAACT
This sequence comes from Cabassous unicinctus, assembly GCA_029593785.1. Lineage (NCBI taxonomy): Eukaryota > Metazoa > Chordata > Mammalia > Cingulata > Chlamyphoridae > Cabassous > Cabassous unicinctus. The sequence continues at coordinate 871 of JAQZBX010026077.1, forward strand.
CTTTGATGTACGGTTTCGTGCAGCTCAACCCCAGCAGAGCTTGCTGAAGATGTAGACACCTGAGAACTTTGTCAAAGAATCAGTGTATAGTTTCCTTTCAAGAACTAGGGGGGAGAAAAGAAAGAAAGCGAGAGGGAGAGAGAAAGAGAGGGAGGGAGGGAGGGAAAAATAACTGCCCTAAACATCCGAATCCTTTTTCCCCCTTTGGGAATCAGAATTTACTTCTAATTCTGTCGAAAGAGTTATAGGCAACAAGGAAGAGAAGATGAAAATAATGGTTTAGTGTAAAAACTGTCTTAAACCAACACAAACCACGTTTTTTTAAACAAGTGAAATTAGTTGAAGGTTCTGTTAAATGGAAGCTTAACCCTTTGAAATTTCTTTTTAAGGCATTTAAGTCTTTAAAATTTTCTAACTACAGAATAACATATCAGATTTGTGTCAACATCCAAAACCATGACTGAGGATAATTTTCTTTGGGGAGGAAAAAAGCTGCCAATCGTGAGAAGGAAACTGATGTGAGAATCATGTATTCACCGAAAACTCTGCTAGTTGGGCCAGAAACCAGCCCAAGGTGCCCAAAGGACTTCTTGGATACACCGGGAATTAGCTCCAAATTCCCCCTCCCTGAGCGTGCATTTAAAAGGAAGCAAAATGCAGGGAAACTGATAAGGAATGCAAAGGGTTGAGATGTCTTTATAGCAGGTTAAAGAGTTAAAACTTCTGACGTCCCTTGGTCCTGCCCCAAATCCCAGCTCAGAGAGAGTATTATATCCCTCCCAGGCCTTTTCTGTGGGTTTTCCTAGCTGCCGGGTGAACAGACAAGGAGGGGGAGACGGTTGTATCATAAGCAAACGTCCTGCCCAAGTCTCTTTGCTAATGTAAAAGGAATGTGCAACTGTGCTCGTTTCCAGTGCAATCTGCCCTGCCTGTTAGTAGGGCAGGGTTGAGGGGGGCAGGGGAAGGGAACTTCCAGGAGGATATGGAGGAAACCACGGCTCAAGCCTGGGAATGTGGCGATCTAGCAGGTGCATCGTCTCTGCACTCAGGTCCTGTCCCAGCTTTGACCTCTCAAAGCAACCGGTGGTGTCCCTGCAGCTAGGCTCCCAGGGAGCCCTAGGCCTGCGGATAGAGGTGACGCCAGCCAGAGGGAGGGCGGCACCACACACATGGGCCCAGGCCCTCCCCATTCAGGTAGAGTAAGCACAACCCACCTGCCGGTTCCCCTTCCCCTCCAGGGGAAGAAATTCCCGGGGCCAACATTCCCTGGAATTTCTAGCTCTGGGCTCAGTGGGGGAGGGAGTCCATCCCTCTGTCCTCCCTTGACACTAGGTTCCGACCCAAACTTCCGTAGGCTGTTTAGCGATAGAAAATACCATTCAAATTTTTTTATATGTCTGACGCTCAGAAAGAAAAAGTGCTGATGAGACAAGGTGTGGGTGAGGGTGTGGGGAAACGGGCATTCTGCGATCCGATTTTGGGGAGTGCAAATTGGAAGGGCTTCTTGGGAGGGCAGGCTGGCCGCAGATATACAGACTTCAAAAGCACTTATCTTTCAGGCTGGCATTTTCTCTGCTGAGAATTTAACCACAGGAACAACGCTGACTGGGACCCGCATCACGGTATTGCTTGCTGTAACGAAAGACTGAGCCCAGCCTAACTGTCCCTGAGCGCAGGATTGGTTAAAGAAAGTGTGGCTCATTCAAGCAAAGGAATGCTTAGCCAGATACTGTTCGTGAAAAGAACAAAATGCAGTGATGAGTAGCGCATGTTGACTTCCTATTAGCAGGGGGAGATGCCTCTTGCAGTGCGCTCAGGTATGCAGAGAGCATCTTTGGAAGGAAAGGCGAGAAGAGGTAAGAAGTGTCTCTGGGGAGAGGAATCCAGAAACTGGGCATGGAGTGGGGGATGAGGTGAGAGATTTCTCACTCCTCGTGTGAAAACATGTTTACTGGGCACATATATATATATATATATATTTTTTTTTTTAATAAAATTTAAGTGCTTGAATATGATATAATTCCACTTTTGTTTTTCTGTCTGAAGAGGAATTTCTCTTGCAGAGCAGACAGAATTTGGACATTGTGTGGGCAGCAGTGTGAGCCAAAGCAGGGGCGCATTTTATTCTGCTTGACAATCTCATTTCATCAGTTACGAAGTGTCATTTTCTGCACAGGTGCCGTATCCTCGTCTGGTTTTAGGACTTTCAGGTAACCTGGCACTCAGCTCAACTGTGTAAGTGTGGTGGCTCCAGGGGAGGCATGAAAGAGGAACTCCTTTCTAATTGTTGGCTGTAAAAAAGCACTTCCCTGGTTGGAGAAAAAAGTGGGTGAAATAGGAGCAGATACACCCCTTTCCCTGGAATGACCAAACATTTCTACTGGGAAGGACATTTCTGGGTTGAAAGGGATGAGAGCTTAAATGTTTACTGCGAGGAGGAGGATAGGAACAGCTAGGGGCATTTTTATGCATATTCGTATGTGACTAAATCTAGATCACTGCCTGGGGTTGGCTCCAGCTCTAAATACAGACTATGTAAGGGAAATAGCATCCTTTATCCTTAAAATATGAATTATTCACCCTAAGGAGATAACTGGAGAAGTGTACAAAGATAGCAACATATCATACCAAATTGTTTTAAAGAGACAAAAATGAAAACAACCTGACTGCCCATCAGCAGGGAATTGCTGAAGTGAAGGACGGCAAATCCATGCTGCAAAGAGCTAGGCAGCGGTTTAACACGGTAATTTACATCTATGTTTAGACACAGAAAAATGCCAGCGAGAGTTGATGAAATCAGGTTGCAAAGGATCATATATCCCAGGATCCCCCTAACACAAAAGCAGGGCTAAGCATGTGACACGGTATGTGATGGATCTGAATAATCTGGAAACACAAACACACAGGTCCTGAATGATGATGGAAGGGTTATAACTTTCTCCTTTACCTTGTTACTATGGTTTAAGTTTTCTAGAATGCACTTGTATAACTTTAGAAATAGAGCAAATTTCCCCTTTAAACTGGGAGTGAGGGTGGGGGGTGGAGTGGGGGTTTGGAAAAGTAGCTCTTCCGGCTTTTGAAATTTTTTGCTTTAAGGACATGGGACTGCAGATGGGAAGAGGACGAGGAAATGTTCGTAGCTCTGCATTCGTTTATTCATTATTAATCCATTCATCGGATATTCATGGAGTGCCTGTTACACGCTAGCAAGGCCCAGTTCCCCTCCTCCAAAACGATGCGGCGGGGTGGAGCAGGGCCGCGTCGGCTGATGGGGAGACGCGCAGGTACCGGGAGATATGCCAAGGGCTCGGAGGTGCGACCTGCTGGATGGATCCTTCTTGTAATTAAGACGGAGACGTTCTTGAAAATGCAAAACCATCCTTCCCTCCGCGGCCTTAGGAGACTCGCGGCCCCAGCCACCCGCACAAGCGCGGAGCCCGCCGGCCTGCGTAGACGCGCCTCTGCACGGCGCAGGCTTCCAGTTGCCCGGGGCGGGGGTCCGCGCGGCGGCCGCGAGCGGGTCCATCTGCCCAGCCGGGGCCTCGGTGGCACCAGCCCCTGACCTCCAATCTGTCACTCTGCCGGCTGAAAGGCAGCCGCGGCGGAGGGCGCCTCCCGCTCCGCCTGTTCAAAGCGTGAATGCAAAGTGGTCCAAGCTGACCCGCAGCCAGCCTCCGCGGCTCCAAGTCGGCGAGGCACCCTACAGTTTACACTGCGCGGCCTGAATGCAGCCTGGAGGCGCCCCATTCAGGCGGGCCTGCATGCAAAAGAGCCGGCCATTAGATCATCGTAATTATCCCATTGACAGCGCCCGGGGCCCCCGCGGCGCGGGAGCCCATCAAACGCGTCTCTAATGAGGCGCTCCGGGCGCATTGTGCGCGCAGCCGCCCCCGCGCCCGCGCCGCCGCCCCCGCGCCCGCCGCCCCCCGCCGCCCCCGCGCCGCAGACAGGCGGCCCCTTTCAGGCGCTTTCCCTCCCCCTGACCCCCCGACCCCCGGGTTATGACATCAGCAGCCCTGATTTGTGATCATTTTTATTGGCACACACTCAACGCTTGTTTCCTGTGTTTAACTCTGGCCGCCCCCCTCCCTCCGCCCTCCTCCCCTTTTTTCTGCGAAACTTATTGGAATCTAATAGGCGTGTACGCGGGGACTACAAAGTGGGCCCGCAGCGTTCTCACCGAGGTCCCCGACCATTATCCAGGAGCAGCCACCAGGGTTCATTATCTGGGCGTTCGGATACGCTAATCACTGCGGCGGCGAACAATCCCAAGCAGATGTCCACGATTTTATGTTTTAATTAAAACGTTCTACTCATTTTTATCAATGCACTTTTTTTAAAAAAATTAAAAGATGTTACTTCCTTGTAGTGTTTTGCAAATTAAGCCTTCATAAGGGTGATTAAGAAACGCTTATTTGAAACTAATCGAGTTTTTTCCCCCTTCCCTTTTAACATGCTGCTGCTAAATTAATTTTTTTAAAGAATTAATTAAACTTGAGGATTAAAAAGATTCTGTTTTCTTATGTCACAACAACTCCATATAGCAGGGAAACTGTGTACGTTTCTTCCTTCTGATGCAAAAGATGGCAATTTACGCAAATTCCTTAATTTCAAACGAGTTTGACAGAAAAACTCCACTTAAGTGTTTTTCGCTTGTTTCCTTCAATAGTATTTTCCGTGCGCTGTCTCATTCCAAACGGCTTGACGCGGTGAAGGGCGTTATTGTTGGCTTGTGACTTTACGTTCATGAAAGATTCACTTTAAACAGAGCGGTGGGAGTTTTTGAAAGTATAAACGCCAAACTCTCCACAGAACTTCTTCAGCACATATGGTTTTTAATGCACTTTTGTTTAGCCGCACCATAATTTAATTTGCCATAAAACTAAAATGAAAGGAGATTACAAACGAGCTTTTTGACGTGAGTGTCAGCTAAAATAACCATTTGCTCAAAGGCCAGAACTTAAGGAAAATGGCAACATTTCATTGCAAGTAGAGCCCCAGTATTGGAAAGAAAAAAGAAAAGAATCTCTCTTTCCCAAGGTAACTAGTGATCTGTGCTGGGAAAACCTTCACCTTTACTGTGATCCGATGATAGTCCACTTTTGTTAACAATCTTGGCCCTGAGTGAAAAGTTAATTTTCAGGAAGGTGGCTCCATCAGAATATTATAATGTGCATTTGTAAACACAGAAGTCACGGATAAGAACTTTCAACTGCGAAAAATCGCCACCAGTAACTGCGGGAAGTGGAAAGGAAAGGAAGGTGAGACTTTGCATTCCAGCCACACAACAAAGTTTCAAAGAACCAGCTGCAGACGACATTGCCATTAAGCAGGCCGGCGAGTTCTAATCTGATGAAGACCCTTTTCGGAGACTGGTTTGCTTCTATTTGGGATTTGGCTGAAATCCTGCGATGTTCTGTGATCCTCACCTTGTTTCTGCACTCTGCGATTTGGCCCAATCTGCCGCACCACAGATGGCTTCAGACAGGAACTGCCTCTAAGCCCATCATCAAGCCTCCGGCTTTTCCACAATTTTCTCTCCTGTGCCCTGAATCTCCATTTACAGTCATTTCATGCAGGGACTGGGAATGTGTCATCTCCCCTCCCCCACTCCCCTCTGAGAAAGCATCACTCCAGTGGCTTAATAAAATGGGAAGCAGCCCAGTTTAATGAGATTAGATTGCATTAGAACACACACGCACAGCACAGCTCTGCTTCGCTGTCACCACCCCAACAAATTCTGAGTTTTCTTGTCTTCCATCGCCCAACTTGAATTTTCCAAAGCAGTGATTTCGATTTCAAATCCTGCTCCGAGCTCCACTGGCAGGGTGTGCGGCGGCGTGTCAAGTCAGCCTGAGACTCAGAATTCCTAACTTCTCATTCCATGACCAGGTTAGGAGAGTAATCGAACTTAACCATGGAAAGCCACTGCTGTTTTCTACAGCAGCCCCCATGAATCCTCCCAAAGCAGCCCCTGCCCTTTTGCAGGCAAATGGGGCTGTTCCCAGGCAGATGTGGCCTGGCACTTCCCAGAGGTATTGCCACGTCACCTGTCTGGGGGTGGGGGGATGGGGGAGGCCTCGAGGATGAAAGGCAGTTGAAATGAAAACCATGTGCCTTGCGATGATTAGGTTTATGTAGGCTCGGCAGGCATATTGGAGCTGTTACAACGGCGACCTCAGAACTGTAAATATTTAGCCATCCAAATCCCTCGGCAGGGTCTTCAGAGAGAACATTTGTGCTGTGGCTCCCCGGAGCTGAGCAGGGTTCCTGGAGCATCTGACATGCCACTCCCAGGCAAAAGTTTCCCATTCAAGCTCAGAAGACGCTGCAGGGCAGTGTCATCTGATAGAAACAGAAAAACAGCCATAAATGTGAGCCACATGTAGAATTTTAAATGTTCTAATAACCATATTTTAAAAAGCAGGAGGACCAGGTGAAATGAATTTTAATAATATGTTAAATATATATACCCAAATATCCAAAATATTATTACTTCAATGTGTTACCAGTATAAAGTTATCATATTTTATCCTCTCTCTTTTTTCTATTTTGTACTAGACCTTTGAAATACCATGTGGGTTTTACACTTGCTGCACCTCTCACTGAGGTCCAGTCACATTTTAAGCGCTCAGTGGCCGTGTGTGGCTACCGGCTGCCATATTGGTCGGCTCAGCCGGAGCGTGGAGCAAAAGCCCGTGCATGGGAGTCAGCACCTGGGTTCACACCCGGCTCAGCCACCTGCCAGGTGTGACCTGACAGGTCACTTGTGCTTTCTGAGCCTCGGTTTCCTCACCTGCTAACTGTGGCTGTGGGTGTGTGGAAGAGGATGAGACAGACCTACTGCACAGTGTTGGTATGAGGAGTGAGCCCGACTAGTGGTGCAAAGTGGTTGGAGCAGTGCCTGGCACCAGGGGGTAGCATTTGCTGTCTCTGGTTCCATCCCCAAATAAATCCCTTCTGCAGATTCAACAAGTGCTTCGTGAGCACCTCGTGGGCCAGGCACTCTCTCCGTGTTGGGACCATAGCAGTGAGCAAGACAGACACAGTCCCTGCCCTCTCAGAGCTGACATCCCAGTGGGGGTGACGGACAATAAATTGATATAAGATAGAGAGGGGTTGCTCTTTTATATATCTGGAGCAGAGACAGCCTCACAAAAAGATGACACCTAAGCAAAGACGTGAAGTTAGGCGAGGTTGACTAGACTTGTGGTCGTCAGAAGGAAGGACATTCCAGGCAGTGCAAAGGTCCTGAGGCAGGAACATGCTTAGTGTGTGGGAGAGTCAGCCAGGAGGCCAGTGTGGCTGGAGCAGAGAGAAGGACGGAAGGAGCCCTATGGGCCGAGGTCAGAGAACAGTCTAGATGCTGGATCCCCATGGAAAGGATGCTTTTACTTGGTGTGAAATAGGGGACCTTTAGAAAGCTCTGAGCAAAGAAGCGACTTGAACTGACTTGAGGTTTAAAAGACTCCCTCTGCTGCTCCAGGAGTCAGCAGGAGCAGAAGACCCAGGTGAACCAGTGAGGAGGCTTTTGCAGTAATCCAGGGAAGAGGTGATGGTGGTTTGGGCAGGGCTAGTATCTGGGAAGGGTGTACTTTGAAGGTAGAACCAACAAGATTTGCTGGAGGATTGCATGAGAGATGAGAACGAGAGAGAGGCAACAAGGATGACACAAAGATTCTGGCCCTAGCGATGGGGTCGTGGAGTTAACGATTTGTTGAGACAGGAAGACTTGCCATGAGCCCCCCTGTTCCGGGGACTGAGCCCAATGTTTTCCACTCGGGGTATTAATTCTTGCAACAGTCTGAGGCAGACACTGTGGTTTTCCCATTTTATGAGTAACAGGCTCAGAAAGCTGAGTTCATGCACCAGACAGCTGGACCCACTGGTTGAAATACCATCTCCTTCTGTCTCCAGAGGTCAAAGGTTTCACTTCCAAACCCTATCACCCCTCTTGCACTCCTAGCATCTTAGCAGAAGTGGGGCCTGGAAAGCCACCCTTGGACCAGTTGAGGAGAGGGGCTGCTGGGGCAAGAGTTATCCTTTCCCCTAGACTTTTCAGCCTGCAAGCTTGGGTTGCACCAGCCTTGCCTAAGAGATTCTGGAGCGATTTGCCTGGTCTTGGTGGTGGAGTCTCTGCTTCCTATGGGATACAAGAGACCCCCCGGCTGTGGCTACCCTTTCGTCGGCTGCCAGGAGCTCTCCATAGCTAGGACCCAGGCTGTGGTGAATACGTCTTGGAAGGCTGCTGTGGACTGAATAATGGCCCCCAAAGATATCCAGGTCTGATCCCTGGAACCTGTGACCTTTTCCAGAAAAAGGCACTTTGCATATAGGATTCAGTGTTTTGAGATGGGCAGATGATCCTGGTTTAGCCGCGCGAGCCCAGTATAACCTTGAGGGTCCTCCCAAGAGGGAGGCAGAGGAGATTTGGCAGCACAGAGGGAGAAGGTGATGGGAGGCCGAAGCAAGGTGCTGCTTTGCTGGCTTTGGAGATGGAGGCAGGGGCCACGAGCGCAGGAATGCAGCCCTAGCAGCCGGAAAAGGCGACAACATGGAGACCCCAGAGCCTCCAAAATGTACGCAGCCTTGCTGCACCTTGATTTTAGCCCAGGGGACTTGCTTTGGACTTCTGGCCTCCAGAGCTGTAAGAGAATAAATGTCTGGTTTTCTAAGCCACCACGTTTGCAGTCCTTTGTTGCTGCAGCCCTGGAAAGTGAACACAGCCCCCTATTCTCCAGGTGAGTGGTTACCTGTGCAAGGTCTGGGTCAGATTCTCTGGGCTTCTCTCCTGACCCCACCACTCGGAGCTCTGCAACCTTGGGCAGGTGAAATCACCTGGGTCAAGAGTTCCTCATCTTAAGGGGACAGGGGGCTTGGACTAGCGGGATCTCTGAGAATGTAGTGGAAACCACGACCTCTTCCCCAAGCATGCACACCCCCAGCACCTTTCTCTGCAGTTCTGGGTCCCCAAGGGACCTCTTGGAGGTTGAGATGGGCCAGATTACCTTCATTTTCTGGGGCTCCCAGCATTTTAAGAAATATGGTACATGTTAAGTGCTTGCATTTAACAAAGCAATTCTTTTAGCACACGCAATGATAATACTCTGTGGTTGTGTTATCCATGAGATAATGTGGGGTCGATGAAGTCATGATTTACAGTGTCCCACAGGCAGTCTGGGCCACAAGGCGAGAGACACGGTGGCTCAGAAGTCTGTCTTCTTGTCAACTCTGTCAGGGCATCTCCAGCTGCGTGTACAGCCTCGGAAGTAACGTCCAGTGTCAGCGTTCAAGGCCTTCCTTCTGAGAAGCTCGGGCCCGGGGCTGAGGCCTGGTTCCGGCCCTGCCCCCTGAAGCCCATACAAGGCCGCCAAGCTCCCCTGGACCCAAGGTCTACAACAAACAGTTGTGCACAGAAGGCGAGTAGTTGCTGTTTCTTGGACTCTGGAGTCACAGTAATGAACATGCTGGGTACATTTTTAACCCCAAAGGTGTCAAAGCTATTATTGGAAGGATGAGTGGAGGGAAGGTGTGAGTGTGCGGAGGTGTGTGGGGGTGGGGCATGTAGGTGTGAGTGCATGTGTGTGTGTGCAGAGATGTGTGGTTGTGCAGGGGTGGGGCAGTGAGGGTTGCGTGAGAGTGGGGATGGCATGTGGGGGGGTGGGGTAGGGGTGACAGGAAGACAGAATCCTTATCTTCCATGAGAGGAACTCAGTGGACAATGTTTAATACTGAAAACGCATGAAATAGCAGTGTCGGTATCTTATGCTAGAACATAGCAACAAACAGAAAACAGAGTCAAATTAGTTTGTTCTGGGAATGGGAGTTGGGGCCAGGAAAGGTGGAAACAAAGGAAGGGTTTATTGTTGTTGTTATGAAATTTGAGTATGCCTGTATTTTTTATTTGAAAGATATATAAGTTAAATGAAAGCGTCATGGGGGGAAAAATTAAGTGAAAGAAAGCAAATGGAAGAATCGAGCAGGAAATAAAATCTCAGCTGCAGGGCGCTGGCGCAGGGCTGGAAGTCAGGGAAGAGGGGGATCCCGGGAAGAGGGGATTCTGCGAGGCCCGGGAAGCAGAGGTCTCATGATACGGATGCTGGGGATTCAGATAAAACAGACGCAGTTCTAGGGGGACACGTATTTTCAGAACTGCCTTAACTTTAACGCCATGTCCAGGTCTTTGCTGCCAGACCACCCGGGGGGGGGGAGCCCCTCCCACTTCAGCCCAGAAGCAGGTGTGTGTGTGGTGGGGGGGCTTCAGACATACAGGGAGTCTGAGGGCTGGAGCCTGTGGAAACTGGTTTCATTCAGCTTTGCACCAGAGGAATTCAGAGGCTGGGGTAGGAAAAGCAAGGAATGATTAAAATAAGAATAAGTTGAAGGGGCGGATGTGGCTCAAATGGTTGGGCGTCCGTCTGCCATATGGAGGAACCTGGGTTCAATCCCCGGGACCTCCCGGTAAAATAAAGAAAAATATAGAAGGTGCACGGGCCGCGAGCCCGCAGCAAGATGATGACATAACAGGAGAGAGACACAAGGGAGAGCCAAGAGGAGACGCACTGACAAACCAGGAACTGAGGTGGTGCAGGTGGTAGGATGCCTCTCTCCCACATTGGAGCTTCCCAGGATCGAATCCCGGTGAAGACTGGAGGAGAAGGATGAGAGGAGAGGGGAGGAAACAGACACAGAGAATTGCCCAGCAAATGGACACAAAAACAGCAAAAATGGGGTGGGGGGGATGGATAAAAGTAAATAAATAAATAAATCTTTTAAAAAAAAGGAATAAGTTGACAGGTTGGAAAGCTGGTCTCCAGCGGCCTCGGTTGTGAACAGACCTTGCTTTGTGCAGTTGTTACAGCTCCCAGGGTAGGTAGGGAGTCAAAGCAACATGACTCCATTTACTGATGACATGAAAAATACTGACCTTTTATTGAGTTCTAATTATGCACCAGGCACCGGGCCAAGCATTTTGCATGCATTATCTTACTGAAACAAGGCTGCCAGGTTTGGCAAATGAAAAGACGTTTTTCTTCTCCTCCTCCTCCTCCTTCTCCTTCTTTTTTTTGTCCTCCTTAAATGAAAAGACTTTGAGGACTATATTAGTTTCCTCTGACTGCTGTAACAAATCACCATAAACAATAGAAATGGCTTAAAACAATAGAAATATGTATTTTCTACAAGTTCTGGAGGCCAGAAGTGCCCTGCAACTTTCCCTGGGCTGATATCAAGGTGCTGCAGGGCCACGCCCCTCCCCAGGCTCCAGGAGAGAATCCGTTCCCTGCCTCTCCAGCTTCCTGTGGCTACCAGCACTCCTGGGCTTGTGGCCTCACCACTCCAGCATCTGCCTTTGCCCTCACACGGCCACGGCCTCCTCTGCTCTGTGTGAAAGCTCCCGCTGGCGGCCTCTTAAAATGACACACGGAATTGCATTTCAGTTCCCCTTGCACAATCCAGGCTAATCTCCCCATCTCAAGAGACTCAACATAATCACTTCATTTACCATGTAAAGTAATATTCACAGGGTCCAGGGATCAGGACTTGCTATCTTTCAGGGACATTTTTCAGCCTACCACAGAGACTTCCTTATAAGAAAAGATCATTCATTGTTTAGCTGATTTAAATGTAACCGAGCTTCCTGTGTCCTATCTGACAACCCTATACTGAAACCTCCCAATGGCTCAGATTATCACCCTATTTCCAGACAAAGAGACTGAGCCTCAGAGAAGTTAAGTAACTTCCCCAAAGTCACACAGCCAGTAAGTGGCAAGCAGGGACGTGACTCTAGTCTGAGCTTGTCACCTCTATCCTCTCTTACTGAGCCCTGGTTGCCTGATTTTGGGAGAGCACGACAGTGTATTTCCAACCACCGCACCCCCGAGACCTGCTACGCATCAAGTACATTCACTAAGCACTTTACGAAAGGCTCCTGCAAACCCATGTTGGGTGTTGTTGCCACCATGTTCAGATGAAGAAACGAAGCTTCAGAGAGGTTAGTCAACTTGACCAAGCTCACACAGCGAGCCCAGGGTCCGAGCCCAGGCTGGGCTCCAAATCAGTTCTTTGAACCCATACCTACTAAGTGGCAAACTTGCTATGCTGCCTTTCCAGAGAGAGGTGGCTTTCCACGGGGAGGGATGTCTCCCTTCCACACTCTTCTGGACCCAATGGCTTTCTCTAACTAAGCCGTTACCAGATGTCAAGGTGCCATTTGGTGTTGGTGGATGTGTAGAAATCTCAACAAGCAAAAAACACAAGATGTGGAACTCTGTGGCTAATGGGCTCCCATGTGTGTAAAAACAGTAGGGAAGCTGGGGGTACTGCGGCCACTTCTATATGCTTAGAGTATTCCAGGAAGACCCACGAGTTGTCCCCAGCGGTTGGCCCAGAAATGGACCATGGGCTACTATGGTAGAAAGGGGCTGACAAAATTATCCAGATAATTGAGGACTTGAGTAATCTCGTAGACAGGCTAAGTGTGCTTCAGAAACACATTATTGTCTAAAGCTGGGGTTGGGAAAGCTACAGCCTGCAGGCCACATCCAGCTGGCCCTCTTGTTTACGTCCGGACCCTGGCGGCCCTCACAGCACACGGCAGAGCTCGGTAGCGACAACACAGCCCCTTCCAGAAAAAGCCTGATGGCCCCAATTCTCTACTCGTGTCCACGCTGAATTTTTTCATTGCTTTTAGAAAAGATACAGGGGGGCGGGGAAGATTTTCATTTGACTTGACTGAATTTCTACAGTTCGTTAATCATCTCCGCGGGGCAGCTCGAGGTCTGGGGTGGCCGTGGAGGGCCCACCTTACCTCTCGTGCCTCCTTCGAGGGTGCCCACGCCTTCGATCCCACCACCTGAGCGCCACCTCGGGAAAGGTGGGGATGCGCGGAAGATCCTGGGAGGCCTTGCTTTGGGGCGTTAAATCGATGTTCTTTCCTGATCAGCTGGTTTGCGCTCATCTCATGTACTTTGTGGACCACAAAATGAGTGGGGCTTCCCTTTTGACTGGCTGGTTACTTAGAGCTAAGTTTGTGCGGTTTTGGTTTCCAATCAATAGACTCTGTCATATGCATGTGTATTAGTTTCCCATTTCTACTGTAACAAATCCTGCCAATTTGGTGATTTTTAAAACAACACGATTTTTTAAAAATAGTTTCAATCATTTTAAATGTATTGTGACTTGCTTTGTGACCCAGGACGTGGCCTGTCCTGAAGAATGATCCACGGGCACTTGAGAAGAATGTACAAAACAACACAGGGTTATGACCTTACAGTTCTAGAGGTCAGAAGTCCTAAAATCAAGGTGTTGGCAGTGCTGCGTGGTCCTTCTGTTTCTTAAACGTTTTCAGCCTCCTGCCCCGACCGCCAGTCCTTGTCATGAGGTGGGGTGAGTGCACCGTGAGTGGGTGAAAGGCCTTAGGCTTGGGGGGTGCTGCCTCCTTAAGGAAGGCCACCTGCCCTCCTCCATCATTCAGAGCCACAAGCAGTGCATCTTCTCACCCCTCCCTCCCTGGCCCCCTGGTTTCCCCCTTACAAGGACCCCCTGAGGATCCTCTCCCCAGCTCAAGACTCTTTACTTACACTGCAAAGCCCCTCTTGCCATGCAAGGTAATATATGTGCAGGTTTCGTGGATGAGGACGGGGTCGGCTTTGGGGCCATTCCTCTCCCTACCACAGGATGTTTATATGGCCTGGTTCCAGGCTGTTTTCTATTTCTATTATATCCCTGTTCCTAGATTTCTCTTTTCTTTTTCTCCTGTCTTCTGAGTTTCCTTCTTGCATTTCATGTATCCTGCAAACCTCTTTAGATTCTTTTAGAAGGAAAGGTAAAATTAAGTTTATGCAATTTTTAAAACCCTGCAGGTGCTCAATAAACAAAGACAGAGCTGCAAGCTTGGTTCTGGGACCACGGAGCAGATTTTGCTGATTCAGATTTGGTTCCTGTCCCCCGGAGGCGAGGTGCTGCCTGGGTCCCCCTGTCCAATAGGTGTCAGAGCAGGTGGGGACCTGGGGTACCCAGAGGCTGCCTGAGCCCTGAGGCGGGTTGAGGGAGGGCTAAAGAGACCGGGGGCCTCCCTCATGGGGAAGGATTTGTAAGCGTGGAGAAGGTTGCGAGCTAGGCAGCCATGGGAAGAGCTGGCCTCACTTCTGGGCTGACACAGAATCAATAAACCAATCATTCAGCCACTGTTCCTTGAGCAGTTTTCTCCCCCCAGGAGAGCCAGGCTGGATGTATATGAGCGGCTGGGGAGGCTCTGAGAGAGAGCGCCTGGTTCAGATCCCCACTCCACCCTCAACTCGCCGTGGGGCCTAGGGACAAGCCACCCAGTCTCTTTGGGCCCCAGTGTCTCCATTGGTAGATTGGGCATAATCATAGCCCCCCTTTCCAGGGCAGGAGGACCCGACAAGATGAGGCAGGTAAAGCAGCTGGAGTTAAATCTGGCAAATGGCCAGAGCAGAGCCAGCTACAGCAAGTGCGGCGCCCAGTGCAGAACGAAAAGTATTTGGAACTTCCCGGTGGCAACAGCAGAGCATCGGCCCAAGTGCAGGTCCTGCTGAGCCCGTGCTGCCATCCAGGTCGCAGGCCCGTGAAGCCGGCCCTCGGAAGCCGCTCCATCAGTGGAAGCTATTTCTTCGGGCAGAATTGATTCCTAGACTGCTCTCCATTCTTCCTCCATCCCCTGGGCTCTCAAGTAACACCACCAGGAAAGGCCCTTCCTTCGGGTGCAGGCAGTGTGGCTCACGCAGGCGCAGCGGAAGGCTGGGAAGCTCTGTTAACTGCTCCGCCGGCTCCAGGTCTCTCCTCTTGGAAGCAAATGAAGGAGTCCTTGTGCATCCAGGATGTCCCTATGTATGATCCATCAGAGCAAGCGGCTTTTTAAAATTCAGGGAAGACTTTGCTTTTGCATCTTACTGGACACCAAGTGACCAACAGGGCTCAATTTCCCCTTTTCCTTTTAAATAGAATTAGCTGGGGCAATGGCCTCTAGTGGAGGGGGAAAAGCACCCCATTTCATGAATCTACTTTGGGGGTGGGGGGAAGAAAGAATAATCCCAAAGCAGTGCAGATGGAAATACCAATTCCCAGCCCGGCTTCTTCTGCCGAGACAGGGGAATCCTGTCTCTAACTGTGGCCAAGTCACAGAACCCAGGTGGGCATCCTTGCAAGGAGTTCAGATAAAGCTGTTTCAGTCTCCTGTTGTATACAGATGTGTTTTCGTCTGTGCCTGCAGAGAGTGACGCCCACGAGGGCAATTGACTTGTCCGAGGCCAGCGACAGAGCAGAGCCTGGGACCCAGGATTTCCACTTCCCAGGAGCTGGAGCCCGGAGGGAGCAGGCGTAGCTTTCTGAGCCCCTGGCCCCTTGTCTGTAAAGTGAGGGGACAGCCGTTAACCACATGCATTCACACCGTGGATACAGGTGGAGAACCTGCTGTGTGCCTGGCTCTGCTCTAGCCCGGCAGGGAATCAGACAGACAGACAGGCTCCTGTCCTCACGGAGTTCATGTTCTAGAGAGCAGACCGGCAAGAGACCAGAAGCAAATATGCCAAGACAAATTTGGATTGTGCGAAGCGCTAGGAAGGAAATAGAATGGGGATGCGACTGCGAGTAGCTAGGGGAGGATGGGGAGGGCGTTTCCGTGGAACTGCCTAGAAGCAGGTCCTGAGACGCCGAGGCAGGGTGCGTGGTTGCTCGCAGGAGGAAGGTCGTTGAGGAGGACGGTGTGTAGCCCCCAGGTGCCGTGCTGCCCCTCGGCTGGGAGCCGTCCTCAGAGAAGGTGTGACGGCGGGTCCTTGGCAGCCCACCCTCACGCGGCAGGAGGGGCAGGGCAGGAGCTGGGCAGAGTCCACGCTATCCTGTGAATTATTTAATAAATATATCACACCCGCACCTGGAGAGGGGCCAGCAGGGTCCCCCCAGGGGGCTAGCAAGGGCTCCTGAGGAAGTGACAGTTGAGCAGACACTTAGCCCGTGTGGATGAAAAGCCGAGGGAGGCCCATCCAGGCACGCACCCCCACCCCAGGAGGGAGAGGGCAGGGTGCCCTGGAGCAGCGGTCAGTAAACCGGCCAAATGTGGCTGCCCGCTGGCTTTTCTGAAATAAAGCTTCATTTATTTAATGCCCATTCCTGTCCGCATTCCCTAGCGCTGCTTCGGGGCTACCACGGGAGAGACCAGAAGGCCCAAAACAGCCTGGGCAAACCACAAAGCCTAAAATACTGACCATCTGGCCTTTTACGGAAAAGACTGTCAGAACCTTGCCTTCGAACCACCGAAGGAAGGCCAGAGTGTCCTGAGGAGAGCGCTTGAGAGGAGGCGAGAAGGTCGGCGGGGTCTGTGGTGGGCTAAAGCTGCCTGCCCCCTACGCTGGTGGGAAGGGGTCCGTGAGGCAGCATCCACAGAGCTGGCAGCCCAGTGCCCGGCTCACGGGAGACCCCCTCCAGACAGCGCCTGTCCACAGCATCGTCTCTATCGTGTCTATGGCCTCCGTGCTCTGGAATTACCCACAGGCTCTAGAGCAGCCTGTCGATTTGCGTCCTTGCCAGGAGACATGGGGCGCCCACCAGAAACCAGCTTTAAAGATCAGAGCCTTTGACTCTAATTTCACTACATCTCTAAACAAGAGGCAGAGCCTGTCAAGAATGTTCAGTGATGCAGGGAGGGGCGGCAGCACCGCAGGGTCGGGCAGGAAGTGTGTAAATGAAAAACGATCACACGTGGCCCATTCCACAGGGACATAGGGGAGGGGGCAGCCCAGAATGTCAGCAGTGTGAGAAACCAGTAGTGATGCTAATTCTAAGAAACAAGGCTTTCTTTTATTTACTTTTATCCGGAGCAGAACTTTTTCAACATAAACTCATCATCCTGGCCGCCATAGAGCTAATGGCATTTTCCACACATGGCCTGGCTATTTTCCTCTATGAGGGGCTGGGAGGGTGAACGTGTGGGGCTCCGCTTTGTTTCTGGAAGGGCTGGTTTCAGATGAGGGCGCTGGCAGAGGCCGACAGCTGTGTGGGATAAGGTTTGTGAGTTCAGATGAGTTTTTTGAACTTGGGAAAAGGGAAAAGGGAAATGGTCATGAGTGATCTGAAAGACCAGGCCTATGAGAGTCAAATAAAAATTAGGGAAGAGAGAGACACACACACACAGGATTAGCATAACAAATTGTCAAATATCTTTTTTCATTCATTCAACAAATGTTAATAAGCCCCTACTCAATAGACAGTTCCATAAAGCAGGTCTTGGGGCATTAGAGTAAATCCGCCGTGAATCACAACTACCGTTTCTTACTTTGGTGATTCTACTAAATCGCAGACTCACAGGTTGCAAACTGGGGCCTGGGGTGTGCCTTTGTCTGCCCCGTATGCTGTGGGCTGACACTTTCTTAAAAAGTGAAGTACTTGCTGACGTTAGATATGGCATTCCCACAGGGCAACGTCAGGTGGGGTGGAGTGGTGGCTGCTCCCTGTAGATCAGTGGTTCTCAGCAGGGGAGATTTTTGCCACCCAAAGAACATTTTGCAATTCCTGGAGACATTTTTGGTTTTCATGACTTTAGGGTGCTACTGGTATCTGATGGGTAGAGGCCACGGATGCTACAAAACATCCTACGGTGCACAGACAGTTCCCCACAACAGAATTATCTGGCCCCAAATGTCAATAGTGCTGAGGTTGAGGAACCTTACTGTAGGCAGGCGTGCATTCTCCAGTTTGCCACAGTCCCTACCACTCCCTAGTGTTTTCCAAATAGTGAGGCTAAATGTTAGTTGCTCTTTGTCCTCTTACATGGGACCCCTTTCATTAATTTTCATTATTGTCTGGCTCCCCTAGGGTCCTATCCTAACAGGCATATCTGCTTTTGATTCCCTGGCCGGCTCCCAGGCCTGCCCACACATTCCCTACACTGTAGGCAGGTGATCTTTCTGTCACTTAAATCTGATCCTGATACTCTCTTGCGCAATTAAAACCCTCATCTTTCAGGATAGAGGTCAAGCTTCTTAGGCCAGTGGACAGGGACCTTCCCCATTTGGCCACTGTCTCCCATCCTAGGATCCCCTCTGCCAAGAGACTGCACTAGCTAAGCTGAGCCATTAGCACAGGCCTCTGGGCTTTCATACATGCTATTACTTCTGCTAAAAATCCCCCTCAGTTTCCAGCCTGGCAAATGTACCCAGAATGTCTTCCTGGCTGATCCCTAGGTTAGCCACCCCCCACTCACCTCGGTTCACCTCTGTCAAGATACTTAAGACATTGCATTCTCATCACTGTTGACAGCTCTCTGTCTGCGTCACAGGGTTCTGGGCAGGTCATATAGATTAGCAAAGTGGGACTCACTTGGAGACAGCAGTGATGTTCAGCAATTTGTTAGTCAGGGTTCTCTAGGGAAACAGAACCGACAGGAGATATCTGTAAATAGAATGAGATTTTACAGAATTGTCTCATGTGACCATGGGGATGTACAAGTCCAAATTCTGTAAGGCAGGCTGCAAGCCAGGGACTCTGATGAAGGTCCCTGATGAGTTCCCAGAAGAAGCTGGCTGTCTGAAGTAGAGATGGGAATTCTCTCTCTGAATGCTGAAATCACTTCTCCTTTTAAGGCCTTCAGCTGATTGGATGAGACGCCTCTCATTGCTGAAGGCAGTCTCCTCAGTTGATTGCAGATGCCATCAGCCATAGATGCAATCAACTCCCTGGTGATTTAAGTCCAGGAAATGTTCCCACAGTACAATTAGGCCATATTTGCTTGAACAAACAACTGGGTACCATTGCCAGGTCAAGTTGACACATGAGTCTAAGCATCACAGTCCACCCCTTGTCAACTTGGTAGCCATACATCACCTTAAACCATACTTAATCTCCAAATAAAAACAGTAACAGACTTTTTTTGACCTAACAATACTCAACTGTCCTGCATACAACCAGAAATGCACAAAATCCCTTCAGAATAGGGTGCAGGTCCTTGGGTAATATTCACTCTTAAACTTGACATCCTTAAATACTTCAACATGAAACTAATATAATTTATGTCATATGACAAGGGGAAGTGATAGCAAAGAAAACAAAGATATTTGTACGTATATAAATATACTCAAAACAAGGAAGAAACATTCATGACCCTTACAGTCCTCATTTGGTTGTAGTTTGTATTTATCACCACCTTCTTCCACTACCCATTCCATGTTCTCTTTACCCTCAGCAAGCACCTCAGCTGGGCATGGTTCTTTGCCCGGTGGGGTGACCCAAAATTTCATTCATGGAGTTTCTGGGCCATTGTTAGTCCTGCTGGATTGGGTTGCTGCAGCTCTCCACCGACATTAATCACAGGGCATGGTAGTACTAAGAGATGCTCTAGGGCAGGGCTTCTTAACCTTTTTTGTTCCAGG
This sequence comes from Cabassous unicinctus, assembly GCA_029593785.1. Taxonomy (NCBI): domain Eukaryota; kingdom Metazoa; phylum Chordata; class Mammalia; order Cingulata; family Chlamyphoridae; genus Cabassous; species Cabassous unicinctus. The sequence goes on from JAQZBX010026077.1 coordinate 20,253, forward strand.
GACCCCTTTGCCAGTCAGGTGAAAACCAGGGACCTTTTACTAAGTCCACACTATACTGTGCATTATCTAATAAATATATCACACCCGCACCACATGTCCCCACAAGAATAATATATTTTGAATTTCAATTCAAGCTCATGGACCCCTTGTTAAGAACCCCCGTCCTAGGGGATCTCCTGCATTCCAGGCAAACTCTTCTTTACCCCCATTGTGTAGTTCCAGTCCTATTTCCCCTTGATAGTCAGGATCAACCACCCCAGCCAGTACAGTAATTCCCTTCTTTGCCTGTTGATTCAGAGACATGAGGAACCCAAAGTGGCAGGTAGAAGTGTTAACTTCCAGTTCAATGGAATTTTTGTTATGTTCCTTGGTAGAAGCACTCCTCCTTTTGGGACTAAGACCTGTAGACCAGCAGAGCTTAAGGTTGCAGGGACAGGAAGCAAAAATTTTCCTAGTGGGTCACTAGGGGTAATAGTAAGTGCTGCCACTCCCATTTCCATCTCTTGATTCCTGGACCTTGAATCCTGGCTATGGGAGAAACAGCACCATAGAGTGGATGCTGATTTAGAGCATACACAGCCTCCTGGAGAACATTGCCCCAGCCCTGCAAGGTATTGCCACTTGGTTGGTGCCATAATTGAGTCTTTAAAAGGCCATTCCATTGTTCTATCAATCCAGCTGCTTCAGCGTGATGGGGAACATGGTAAGACCAGTGAATTCCATGGGCATGTGCCCATTCCCACACATCCTCTGCTGTGAAGTGGGTTCCTTGGTCAGAAGCAATGCTGTGTGGAATGCCATGGTGGTAGATAAAGTATTCAGTAAGTCCACAAGTGGTAGTTTTGTCAGAAGCATTGCATGCAGGGAAGGCAACCCGTATCTGGAGTATGTCTCCAGTTAGAACAAATTGTTTCCCCTTCCATAGTGGAAGTGGTCCAATGTAATCAACCTGCCACGAGGTAGCAGGCTGATCACCTTGGGTAATGGTGCCATATGGAGGGGCTGAGTGTGGGTCTCTGCTGCTGGCAGATTGGGCATTCAGCAGTGGCTGTAACCAGGTTAGCCTTGGTGATGGGAAGTCCGTGTTGTTGAGCCCATGCATAACTTCCACCTCTATCACCATGGCCACTTTGTTCATAAGCCCATTGAGCAATGACAGGAGTGGCTTGGAAAGAGGGCTGAGTGCTATCCACAGAACAGGTCATCTTATCACCTTGATTATTGAAATCCTCCTCTGCTGAAATCACCCCCTAGTGAACATTCATGTGGAGCACAAATATCTTCATGTTTTTTGCCCACTCAGAAAGTTCTATCCACATAACTCTTCCCCAGACTTCTTTGTCACCAATTTTCCAATCATGGTACTTCCAAGTCCTTGACAATCCAGCCAACCCATTGGTGACAGCCCACAAATCAGTGTCAAATGCATCTCTGGCCATTTCTCCTCCCAAGCAAAATGAACAATCAGGTGCACTGCTCAAAGTTCTGCCCACTGGGAGGGTTTCCCCTCACCATTGTCCTTCAGGGATGTCCCATAATGGGGCTGCAGTGCCGCAGCTGTCCACTTTCAGGTGATACCTGCATGCCATGCAGAGCCATCTGTAAACCAGGCCCAAGCTTTCTCTTCCTCAGTCAACTATAGATTGTAAGAAACTCCTCAAGAGGCCATAGCTGTGGGAAAGAGAAGGTAATGTGTCAGGGGTGGTGGCCACGGGCATTTGGGCCACTTCTTTATGTAACTTACTTGTGCCTTCAGGACCTGCTCAAGCCCTATCTCGTATATACCACTTCCACTTTATTACAGAGTGCTGCTGTGCACGCCCAACTTAATGGTTTGGTGGTCAGACAATACCCAGCTCATGATAGGCAACTCAGGTCTCATGGTAACTTGGGAACCCATGGTTAAGCGTTCAGTCTTTACTAAGGCTCAGTAGCAGGTTAAAAGCTATTTCTCAAAAGGAATGTAGTTATTTGCAGAGGATGGCAGAGTTTTACTTCAAAATCCTAAGGGTCTGCATTGTGATTATCCTATAGGGGTTTGCAAAAGACTCCAGATGGCCACTGACACTTCTACATCTATTGGATCTGCTGGATCATATGGCCCAAGTGGAAGTGTAGCTTGCACTGAAGCCTGGACCTGTTGCAGAGCCTCCTCTTGTTCCAGTCCCCACTCAAAACTAGAAGCTTTTCTGGTCACTCAGTAAATGGGCTAGAGTAGCACACCCAGATGAGGAATGTGTTGTCTCCAAAATCAAAAGAGGCCAAGTAGGCATTATGCCTCTTTTTTGGTCTTAGGAAGTGTCAGATGCAACAGCTTATCCTTCACTTTAGAAGGGATATCTCAACATGTCCCACACCACTGGACACTTAGAAATTTCATCAAGGTAGAAGACCCCTGTATTTTTGTTGGATTTATCTCCCATCTTCTGACACTCAAATGCCTTACCAATAAGTCTAGAGTCTTTGCTACTTCTTGCTCAGTAGATCGAATCAGCATGATATCATCAATATAATGGATGAGTGTAATGTCTTGTGGGAGGGAGAGATGATCGAGGCCCCTGTAGACAATATTATGACATAGGGCTGGAGAGTTGATATACCCCTGAGGCAGGACAGTGAAGGCATACTGCTGGCCTTGCCAGCTGAAAGCAAACTGTTTCTGGTGGTCCTTACTAATGGCAATTGAGAAGAAAGCATTTGCCAGATCAATAGCTGCATACCAGGTACCAGGGGACATGTGGATTTGCTCAAGCAATGGTACCACATCTGGGACAGCAGCTGCAATTGGATTCACCACCTGGTTAAGTTTACAATAATCTACTGTCATCCTCCAAGATCCATCTGTTTTCTGCATAGGCTAAATTGTAGAGAAATGGGGATGTGGTGGGAATCACCACCCCTGCATTCTTCAAGTCCTTGATAGTGGCACTGATCTCTGCAATCCCTCCAGGAATCCGGTATTGCTTTTGGTTCCCTATTTTGCTAGGTAGGGGGCAGTTCTAGTGGCTTCCACTTGGCCTTTCCTACCATAATAACATTCACTCCACAAGTCAGGGAACTAATGTGGGGATTCTGTCAGTTGTTGAGTATGTCTTTTCAAGTTATGCATTCTGGAAATGAGGAACTAACCACAGAATGGGTCCAGGGACCCACTGGACCCACTGTGGGATGGACCTGAGCTAAAACTCCATAGATCACCTGACCCCTATAAGCCCCTTCTCTATCTGGTGGACCAGAGTGACATTTTGGGTCTCCTGGAATTAATGTTACTTCTGAGCCAGTGTCTAATAATCCCCCAAAAGTCTGATCATTTCCTTTTCCCCAATGCACAGTGTAGCAGTTTGAGATTATTGATGATTCCCAAAAAGAGAAAGATTGTGTTTATAAACTAACCTATTCCTCTGGGTGTGATACCCTTTGAACGCATAAGATTCAGCTGAAATGTCTCTGATTAAATTACCTGTTAAGATTAGGGTTTTGATTTGACCACATCAGTAAAGCATGACTCAGCTTGAGTCCCTGCCCTCTTGGTGGGCTGATGTAAATGGACACTCACTCAAGAAGACACACCAGAAGAGAGAAAGCTCTGTCACGTTTGATCCTGGGGCCCGGGGGAGAGATGGCTCATTTGCCTGATATCCTACAGCTGACCTTGGGAAGGCAGCTGAAATAGATATAGAAAGCTCTGAGAGATGAGCCCTAACGAGGAGAGAGGACTGGAAGCCTGGAGGGAAAGGAGACAACAGGCAGAGATCAGCGACCATCTTGCTTCAACATGTGGCAACTGACTTTGGTGAGAAAGCAGCCTTGAATTGGACTGTTCATGGCCTTGTAACTGGGAGCTTTTATCCCAAATAAATACTCTTTATAAAAGCCAGCAGATTTCTGGTACTTTGCATCGGCACCCCTTTGGCTGACTAATACACCCAGTTACCCTGGTAAAAGGCCATAGGTCTCTTTGGGGAAAGCTGGGAGGAAGTTTAACAGCATGAATTTTTGGCAGTGTAACAGGGTCCTTTCCCAAGGGGACCCAGCCTTCCCCTCATTCAAGGGGCTCTGGGTCTGTAAACTGTCTCAAGTCTGGGAATTAAGGGGCTGTGACTCTGTTTCTGTAATTCAATTAGACTTTTATTCATTTGACCTAGAACCCTTCTGCTTATACAGATCAAATAGGAATTTAGTAGACTGACCATCTATTTTACTTCTAGGTACCCCATGAACTATCAGCCAATGCCATAGGTCTACGCGACTCAGCCTCCTTTGATTGCTGCTTTGAGTCGCTTTTCATTGTGGAAGCCACGCCCCCTTGTCTTTGGCGATTAAGTGCTGCCACTTGGTTTCTGCCAACCCAGAATCTGATGATCCCCATAGTTTTTTTTTTTAAGATTAATTTATTTTTCTTTATTTAATCCGCCCCCCCCCCCCATTGTTTGCACTCACTATCTGCTCGTCTTCTTTTTTTAGGAGACACCGGAAACTGAACCCAGGGCCTCCCATGTGGGAGGCAGGCGCCTACCGCTCCCTGTTTGTTGTGTCTCTTATTGTGTTTCCTCACTGTGTCTCTTGGTTGCATCATCTCACTGCCTCATCTTGTTGCATCAGTTTGCCACACCAGCCCATTGCATCAGCACGCTCTCTTGCTAATCTTCTTTAGGAGGCACTGGGAGCTGAACCTGGGACCTCCCATGTGGTAGGTGGGAGACCAGCTGCTTGAGCCACAACTGCTTCCCCCATAGTTTTTAAAGATCCCAGTTCAGTGGCAGCAGTTCCCAGGGTAATATCTGACCTACAGAGAAGAGCAACCACAGAGCTCTTCAAAGATGATGGAGTTAGTCTCACAAATTTATTCCTCACAGTCCTGGTAAAAGATGTGTCCTCTGGACATTCCTGGGGTGGGTGGGCAGGTCTTAGAAGGTAAATCCATTCTGACATCCCAATCTCTCTGAGCCTTTGGAGCCCCCTCATCAACAGTATACCAGGGCAGTGCTGGCATTTTGACCTCAGGTAATGTAGCCATCTTTCGATCCATGATTCAGCCATCCCCCCAAATAAGCTGTTAGAGCCCTTTCCAGTCCCTTGAGCTACAACATTGATCCATTGATTTTATATCAATAAATTCAGCCTGATCCAACTTTATATTCCTTCCACCATTATTCCACACCCGTAATATCCATTCCCACACATATTCCCCTGATTTCTGTCTATATAAACTGGAAAACGTATGCACTTCTTTTGGAGTATAGTGTACTTCCTCATGGGTCACACTTTGTATCTCACCCTTTGGGGCTTGTTTTAACTTTGGTTTAGTTATAGGTCTGGAAGAAAAGAGGGTCGTGGGGGTGGGTAATGAGAAGGATAGAAATGTCTTGCTAGCCAATTAGCTCAGGGCATTGCATTCCAGTTTCATCTGGTGAGATGGGATTAATCTCTTTACGTTGAGGTTGAATGGCAGACTCCTTGGGGCAGACTGGAGGTCAGGTGTTTCCTTAGGGCAGACCATTACAGGTTTATCTGGCAAAGTCTCAGCAGAATTTAGGGTTTCAATGTCCCCATTGCCATCATCATCAACCCATATGTCTCCACCACAATTTTCAGGATTCCATTCCTTTCCAATCAATGTCCTCACTTTAACAGCAGACACCCTGCAAGGCTGAGATTTTGGTTTCAGTTGTAACTCTTGATACTTGCATAGTGAGACTCTGGGTCTGGTTTTCAGAGATCTCAATTCTGTGGCTGCACGAAACAAGATTTTCTTTCAGTGTACACAAAGAAACTTTCACAGCATTCATGCAGAGCTTCAGATGCAAATTTGAAGACTTCAGCTTACCCCTTTCTTTTATAACTGCATCCAGGGTATTTAGGAACAGCCAGCCAGCATCAATGTAGCTTTTAACTCCACAAAACTCTGTTAAGGTGTCAAAAACATTCTCACCCAGAACCTTGCCTCTTAAAAGCATGGAAGAAGTAGCCATATCCAATGGTGATGTTTTGCGTATTTTTATTGCCAAGTTGTGCTATGGACTATCAGTGGCCTCTTGATTATTGGGAACAGAGTCATTAGTGCCTTTGAATCTAATCAGAGTAGAGAGCCAATTGCAAAAACCTCAGAACCAATTCAGAAATCCCATTTTTAAGATTCTGTTTCCCAAGAACCATCCACGGTACCAAGCTGTATTAGGAACTGAGAGGGGATACCTGTAAATATAATAGATTTTATAAATTGTCTTACACAACCATGGGGATGCATTAGCCCAAATTCTGTAGGGCAGGCTGCAAGCCAGGAACACCAATGAAGGTTCTCGATGAGTTCCCCAGGAGAAGCTGGCTGCTTGAAGTAGAGAGGGGAATTCTCTCTTCTGACTGCTGAAATCACTTCTCCTTTTAAGGCCTTCAGTTGATTGGATGAGCTGTCACTCATTGCTGACAGCAATCTCAGTTAATTGTAGATGTCATCAGCCATAGATGCAATCAACTCCCTGATTTAAGTCCTCATAGTACAATTAAGCCATTGCTTGCTTGACCGAACACCTGGGCACCATTACCTAGCTAAGATGACGCATGAGCCTAACTATCACAATCTCCAACAAACGACTGCTGTTCATTTATTATTACTCAAACAAGAAATTTTTGTGCATATGTCAGATATGCTGCTGAGAACTAGGATACAGCAGTGAACAGAAAAGAACAATGTCCCAACTCTTGTGCAGCCCTCATTGTAGGGGTATCAGTGAGAAAAAACAAACAAGCCAAACAAGCACACATATGTATATAGTTATACATATAAACTATATGAGACACAATTTTAAACACCCATCCTCCCATCCTAATATTAGAGATGCGGGCCCAGTGTTGCTAGATCTTCCAGTTTTTCCAGAGAATCATGAAATCTGTATTTATTTTTGGAGGGGACCTCCCAATTTTTAAGGGTTGGCAATTACATTATCATTATAATTTTTTAATGTGGGATGATGTGATCCAGGAAAAACAGATGTCCTGTCTGTTCTGGTCTCTGCCTGGCAGTGTGTCTTTCCTATCTGGACCTTCAAGCTTGCAGCTGGGGCTCAATAAATGTTTGCTTAATGGATGGAACTTATATTCCACCAGAAGAGAGAAATCTAGAGACATAAATAACTTTAATTTGAGAGGGAAAATAATAAAGACTCCAAAAGGGAGTCAGATATTTCAGGAAGAAGGAAATAAGTTTGATGGGATCAGGGAACATTCTGGAAGGGATTGGGGCTGTGGGTGGAGTGTGGTCAAGAGTCCTAGATCCCCCCTCTATCTACCTCTCCTTCCTCCCTAGCAGTAGATGGTTCAGTTGGGAGCATGGCTGTCTAGTGAAAGACAGTGTTTCCCAGGCTCCCTTGCAGACAGGTGTGGCCTTGTGACTTGGTCTTAGTTCAAAGGTATGACCCAAATAATGAGGGTGGTAGATTGCAACAATGTCTCCAGTTCTTCCCCACTCCCTGTAGCCTTGCTTTTTGCCATGTAAAAGGCAACTCCCTTCCCTACCCCCACCCACCTTGGGCTGGCTGAGTCCCTGGCACTGGGCTCAGTCTGGTGACTTCCATTGGCCAATGGGATGTTAGCAGATGTGATATGTGCAGAGGCTTGGAATGGGCTTGTGCACTGGGCGTGTGCTCTTGTGCATCTGCCATGACTGTGAGCACATGCCTAGGCTAGCCTGTTGCAGGATGAGGGGTGGAGCCTGGCCAAGTCGGCCCCGTGGTCCCAGCTGAGGACACCCTGGGTTAGCTGACACCCTGTTGACTCCCAGACATGTGAGCAAGCCCAGCTAAGGTCAGTGGAGCTGCCTAGCTGACTGCCCCAGGGACATGAACAATAAAATGCATTGGTATATCCCACTAAAGGTTTGTTGGTTTTTGTTACTTAGCAACAGATCCCTGACACAAACTCAAAAATAAAAGGAACAAGCCCTCCCCTTGTCTCTTCCCTTCTTTCCTCTGGCTGGAATGCAGATGCAATGACAGGAGCTGAAGCAGCCATTTTAGACTATAAGCTAGATGCCTCTTATTGTCAAAGAGCAAAAAGAGAGAAGGAGCCTGGGTTCCTGACACCATCAGCCTGAACTGCCTTCACTGAGATATAAAAGAGAAACAGACTTCTATCAAGTCTTAGCCCCTTGGTTTTGGTCTCTCTCTCCATCTTGGGTCTGTTTCTCTCTCCATAACTGTGTGAGGCCGGCCAGCCCTATCTCCTGGCTGATTAGTAGATGACACCCAGCCTGCCCTTATAGATGCCAATGGCCTTGTGAGGTAGTCCCTTGAAAATAAAGAGCCAGGCCCTCCCCTCACCCCTTTCCCCCATCCTAGTAGAGAGAGCGCTTGGGCCATGCAGATGGAGTAACACAGAAGGCATGGTTGAGTAAATCATGGAAGGGGACCTTCGAAGAGGCGGGTGTGCTACTCCCGTGGCCCCAGTGTCCCGGTCGGAGCCCAGCCGCAAGCCTCAAGCTGCCATCGGGCCTGGCCACCTGGTGCCCCCGCATTTGCCATGACCCTCGCCACTTCCTGCACCCGTGCTTGCACCTGGATTGCACGCCCAACACTTGGGTGCCACACGACTGGAGCACCTGGCTCACGCCCTTCATGCAACCCAGTGGCCGCTGCTTTGACGTGGCCTTCTTCCTGTGCTGCCTCGTCGAGGCACCATCTGTCTGCCCGGGTTTGACCAAGATGGTGGGCTGCCAGTGGCCATCTCCATCAGAGGCAACTGGAAACTTCTTATCAAAAGAAATGTGAAGGGAGCGGACGTGGCTCAAGCAGTTGAGCACCCGCCTACCACACAGGAGGTCCCAGGTCCGGTTTCCGGTGCCTCCTAAAGAAGACAAACAAACAACCAACAGACAATGAGCAGGCATCAAGCAAAA
>JAQZBX010026078.1:0-29150 GCA_029593785.1 Cabassous unicinctus
AGCTTCATAGTCAAAGTGATAATAACAAACGTATTTGCCTGTTTTATCTTTATAGAGCACTTTTGCACATACAGTGAAAGAAAATTAACAGGAAGTGGTATCCAGACTTAGAGTTTCAGAAAAGGTGGGTTCATTCCACAGTGTTGGTCTCAAGGTCAAAATTTTTTGTTAATTTGCAGTGTTTAGGAATACTAAGCATTATATAGAGAATAAGTTCTTCCTGTACAATAAACAGCTGATGACAGCCAAATTTCTCTGATTCTAATAACAGTTGTAACCCCAGGGAAGAACATATCATCAAAGAATGAGTAATGTATATTTTTAAAATCAGGATTTGGAGGACGGTTTCCCAAATCCTCCGAGAGCCCTGAAGTTCCTTTTTTTTCATTTCTAAAACTTCTTCTCGTCACTGTTGTTATGGCTTGTTCCCCATCTACCTGCCCCTCTGGGGCATAAAGGCCCCGAATGCAAGGGCAGCTGCCATCTCCCTCTTTTTCCTCTCCTGCCCCCAGCCCAGTGCTTACTGCCAAGCAAGGCCTCAATGCAGAGCTGATGAATGGAGACTTGTTTAACCTAAAGGTTTTCTCCATTTAATTTTCCTTTTTTTCCCTCTTTACCATAAAACTCTTATTTTGAATGTTCCTGCTTTTAAAATAAAAACAACATGATCAATTTAAGCTATTTATCCAATAGCTTAGAAAACATTTGCTGATGCAAAATGCTTCTTTCATGGTAATTCATCTCAACTTCTTTGGACATGTGCATAATTTCATAGGAAGTTAATTTTTAAATGTTTTTAGCTGTGGCTAAAAAAAGAAAGGAAGCACTACATAACACATATATTTTTAAATGTTGGTTATTATAAAATCTTTTTTTAAAATTTCTATCCAATACTTTTATGAAAACCTTTTGACATATTTAATTTAGTAAAATCTGTATTTAATACAATGCAAGCTAAAAGGCACCTAATAACAAAGTATTATCCCCATTTTACAGGAAACAAAATTTCAGATTATTGAAAGGGAAGTGAGAAAGCCCAAATACACATAAAAATATATATAAACACCCGTATATATACTGGCAGACATTCCTGAAATAGGTTCACAGTGAGTACATTTTTTAAAAAAGTATGACAGGGTATGATATGGTAGCCAGATGTTTTTCCATCTTCAAAATCTGAGCTGTGAAGTGTCAACTACTAGGTTCAGTGTATGTTAAAATAGCAATGAATTATGCTATTTTACACATGAAGCGACACAAACATTTCATTTTCTGTTATAGGACGCAGGTGGCTGTTAGAGCTAGAGCCTTAAAACGGGCCTTGTGGGGCTACAGTTTCCATGACCAGTTTTTGCTCATCTTGTTTTCAGTGGCCCGGGAGAACGGCTGATGAACGAGCCCGTCAGTGGTCTCACACGATAGTGACAGGTCGTGCGACTAATGGGGTGGCCCCTGACGCCAGCAAGGTGAGGTCTACAGTCCTACCACAGTCTGGGAGGAGCAGAGTTGGGGTCCCGCATCCCTCCAGGGTGCACGGCTAGAGGGATGCCCGGCGGGAGGTACCTGGTTAACAGAAGCATCCGTGTGGGCCACAGGTGAAGGGGAGCGGCAGGCGGGGGGCGAGGAGATCTCACTGTTGGTTCCCTCCTCCCCAGACTCCTCAGAGACGGGGGACAGCAAGGTGTGGCAGCGGCCGGCAGTCACCTGCCACGAAAAGGTAAGCCCAGGGGACAGGAGAGCCAGTTAGCTATGCCAAAAAGGCACAGGCAAAAAAAAAACAAAAACAGAAACAATCATATAACCAAGGTCAGAATGATGGAGACCCAAACTGGCACACTAATTCTGCTTTAGTACTTAAAAAATGTCCCAAAATGAATGTGACACTAATGCCCATTTGTAAAACAAACGGGGAGTGGGCGGGATGCACATCACATTAAAGAGTTCGCTTTTGATTAAGTTTTTCTTTTTTGGTTTGTTTGTGTCTTTAAAATAACTGAAATGATCATGAATCATAGAAATAAGGAGAGCGTCTAAGAAATAAAGCTTGGTCTTTTGTGGGTGTCTCAAGTTCCAGATATCCTAGGGAAATAAACGCACCCAAAGTAATATCTCGCCAAATGGGCCTCCCAGGTACTACAAATTACCCCAGGCACAGCTCAGACGTGGGAAACACAGAGAGTGGAAAATGCTCTCCTTACCATCAATGTATTTTATACGCAAAGTGCATGGGGCAACTACTGGTGCAGAGTAGAAACTGGTGGAACTTATTTATTTAATCCAGAGCAAAACATCATTTTTCTAATAACGGTTTTTCTTCTAAATTTTATTAAACATTTATGCAACAGAATAGATGCACATATCTAGTAAGTCCCGAGCGAGCTTGGAAAATACTGTTAAATATATGTACCAACATTCTCCCATAACCCGAATACCAGAAAGAATGTGCAAAGGAGTTGTTTTTTTTTTTTTTAAAAAAAAAAGCTTAGCGCTTCTCGGTATTATTGTTAAATTATAAACAAATGTAGGGTAGACCCGCGACATCTTAAGTTGTGCAGCAGTCGCATGCAAACGAGTTCATTGCAACTGTCACTGTTTCGCCTTGGCGCAAATGGAGTCCAAGTGAGTTAGTTGATGGGAAGCTGCTCCTTAATTCTAATCTCAGCATCCAAGCCTGATCCCTAACTTGAGCCCCGGAGAGGAACCTGCAGGGAGTGACCCTGGAGCAGAGGGAAGGGAGCGCCCGGGGCCCCTGCCCACCCGGCTCCTTACCATCACCACCGAGGGCTGGGCCTGGGGCGCGGGGAGGAGCTCCGGGTCCAGGTCCTCCGGGCCGGCCGCCAGTCCCTCCACCTCGGTCACGGTCAGCAGCATTGTGGCATGCTTGGCCCGCATGGTGAGCGTCTTGCACTTGGAATTCAGGGAGGCGATCTGCTCCTGGTAGCCCTTGATTTTCTGGGCCAGCTCCTGGGGAAACATCGCTTCTTGTTGTTTTGCATCAAGAGGAAACGGCGCCAGCAGGCTGCATCCTGGCCCGGCCCGCAGGCTCCGGGCTGCAGGGCCAGCGCTGCGCGCGCAGGAGGCGGCGACAGCAGGGCCGTGGCGAGGCAGGATGTGCGCCCCGGGCGAGCGAGCAGCCGGCGGCGCGGGGCGCAGCCCAACCGCGGCCCCCGCAGCTCAGCCGTGCGCCTCCGGGGTGCGGCGCAAAGCGAGCAGCGAGGGTGCGGGGGCGGGCTCTAACCCGGAGCGACACCCCTGCAGGGATCGGGAACCTGGGGGCCCTGCAGAACCGGCTCTAACCCGCTTCAAGAACCTGAAATTTGCCAGATGGTTCGTGCCATGGAAATTAGGTCATGTGATGAGAAAAACGACGAAAAATGCAGGGCTCAGCTCTCACCGGGTTCAAGACATCCAATAAACAAGCGCTTGTTGTTGACGGGGTCACAAAGTAAACGGCCTGTCAACTCCTGTTGCGCTGAGGAATTGTTTTGGTTTTTGTTTTTCTAGATAAGCTAAGTATTACATATGCATCCTTAATTTTTACGCAGCTTCCCCCCACACACACCAAATAAAATTCTTAAGATTCCTCCCCCTCAAATTTTCTCTCATGTACCCTCCAGTTTCAATGTCTATTTCAAACTAGAGCTTTCAACTTGAAGTTCAGTTCAAATCTAATGGCCTTTATGTTCATTGGCTGTTGAAAATGAGACTTGTTTATTTTTTTTCTACCAAAAGCTTATTTAAAAGCTATTCTGAACAGCGCATAGCTCTTTAAAAGATAACTATGGGTCCCTTTGGGGAGTATAGTAATTCTAGAGTTTTAAACTTCTCTTGCTTAAAAAAATAAACGCATTTTAAAAGAAAGGAAAATGCATATTACTAAATATTAGACCCAAAAGTGAAAACCCATTACTCTTTCCTATTACTTTTACTTAACTCATTGACCTGAAAAGCTGGCATTTAGTGTGTGTACAGAATAGTTTGTGACAAAGGCATAAGATATTGAAGTCTTTAAAATAATAATAACGCATATACATATAAACATGCATGCATACCTACATGTATATATACATACACACACATATAAAATACTTAGTTTTGTTGTCTTAGTTTCCTCCCTCCCAAGCAAAAGTGGTTGCGTGCCGGGAGAGAGAGCCAGGCGGATGTCAGCCGGAAGCCTGTCCTCTTGACTTTTAATATAGTATAGGAATTTTTTAAACAGGCATTTAAAAATGATGACTTTTGGGTTAGAACAGCATTACTTTCTTTACCTTTTGGGACTGCAGATATGGAATTTCACCTAACAGGGTTTTCATGATTAAATAGCCATTTGCTACAACTAGCCTAGCGCTTATCACATAGGCAGTCAGTACACGGTGTTTATTGTGATTGGTTAATGTAGAGATATATCAGACACCCACAAGCTCTCTGGGCTCCTTGAAGGCTGTAGGACAAGTCACTAAGCTGTCTCACAGTAGCTTGCCCTCCCATGGGGTAGATTTGAGGGCTCCTTGTGAAGCAAAGAAGGGTTTGGCCCTTCTACCCTTTGGGTCCACGTGGGTGGCCACAGTGGGTGCTCAGCACCTGTGCCCTCACTGACAGCAGGCATCCCCTTGCCTAAAGCAGAATCCTCATCTTTATTGCATATAAAAGTCATCCAGATTGCTTGTCAAAAATGTAGCTCCCTGGTGCCTCCTTCCAAAGAATGAGCTTGACTAGGTTTATAAGAATCTGTAGGGGCGGGGAGGGGGTCAGGGAGGAAAGGGGCTGGATATTCTCTCCCACAGTTTACAAGCGGCAAGATAATTTCTTTTTTCAAATGAAATGCAACCTTTGAAAAATTACTGAAAAGTAAAGTGCAGATTCCTTGGAAATAAATAATCAGGACTTTTTATAAGGTCCTTCCTCATATGGAAATGGGATTTACCTGAAGATTGAAATTCTATTAAAAGCACACTGAAGATACAGGGAAAAGCCCACTTCCAAATTTTGATGTTATCGTCCACTCAGCATCTCCTTCCTGTGTTTGTGTTACTACACAGACAATGCACCTCCCCAGGAAACTGTTGTGATTAATATGGAAATGCGTTCTACATCACGCACAACTAACATGCTTACATTAATGTTTGTAATTATAGGGGAATACGTGGCAAGATAAACAGATACTGAGCGAGGAGCTGGGCAGACACCTTCCACTTCTGACTGCCCGTAGCTCCATCTGTGACTGTGGGAAGTCATTTATTTCCATTTTTGCAGCTTCTTCTCTTCAGTCCAATGAGGTAGCCTAAACGGTTTCTACTACAGTGAAAAAATCATGGAATATGGAGCCCAAGAGTGGGTTTGAGTCCAGATTCTGTTAGTTACTAGATCTGGGAGCTCAGAAAGTCATAAAAAAATCAGTTGCTCAGTTTGCTTATCAGCAAAATGGAGATGATTAAAAAGAAGAAAAAAACTCTACTTCACAGGGCTGTTATGAAAGGTGATGTAAAACTACTTGGTAAAATTTTTGGAGAACAAAAACTTTAGTAATGGTAATTATTGTTATTCTAGACAAGATTAAAAAAGTTTTGTCAGTACTGTGAAAAAAAAAGTTGTCATTAAAAATTCTGGCTCTTATGACATGGGATTAAAAATAATTTCAAAGCAAACATGTACTATATTGTGTAATGCATGATTTATATAAACAGTAGTATCAAAAATTTGCACACTATTTTCACTTAACCAGTAGTGACATAAGAGAAATAAATACTTAAAATAGATAATATCTACAGTCCTAGGCATAATGTGACTTATTTATTTAAATTATTTTGTATAACATCTATAAATGTAAGCAATTGGTGTATATTAGATGTGCAAAAAAATTAAATAATTGCACTGGAGGGGAGGTGGTGAAATTTTCCATCCTTAAAAAGCACCATCTTAGGTCTTTGTATTTTGTTGCTCTTATATCAGAGTTAAAATGGAATGGCTGGAAGGATAAGCTAAACCTCCACCTTTGCACAGTCACTTACCAAACTTCATGCTACTATGAACCAAAGGAAAGTGTGAATGTGACCAAGAGAGGAACTGACCAGTCAGGAAAGGAAATTAACCAAGGAGCAATGGACACCAAGGGTGGCAGTGTATGGTCTCTGAGGCCACATCTGCTCAAGGGGTGTTAAGTCCTAAGGTCAAATGATGCCAAAGGAACCAGGAAGGAGACATATTTGAAACTGGAGAAAATCTGGAAGTCAACAAACTATACAACATGGACGATTCTCTGATTTTGGTGAAAGGAACTGCAATGACCAACATTTGAAAGTAACACTGGTGTGTGTGTGTGTGTGTTTTAATATGATATGCTCCTTCTTTTTTAAGATGGCAATCAACCAAGCAAGGCTTTGAGCTCTGTTCTTTCTTGTAGACTTTAAATACAAGGATTAGACTGTTTGAGTGTGTTAACTCTGAGAATTTAGGGTACAGATGACAGCTGGGGGTAGCAGCTGACATAGGGCATAAGCAATGTGGGAAGAGGTTGCGAAATCATGGAGAAGACTCAAGTTACTGGGTCTTGGAAAGGACCAGCAGAAATAGCTCTCAAAATACAAACTCGGCCCAAGAGGCTGCCCACGAGCTGAACACAGCCCTGTAGGGCAGTGAACCATGTGCCAACCCAGCCAGCTTCCTGCCCTTGGCAGTCTGCCTGCGATCCTGACTTACCTCGTGCCGAGAAATCTGGGCCTGGAGCTCCTGGATGTTACTGGTGGCCACAGGCTTGTCCTCAATCTCTCTGTGAGCTCCTTCTATCAGGTCCTGCAGGTGCTTCATTTCTTGCTCATACTGCTCATACTGCAACACAGCCTCCTTTGAAAAGCACACATGGTTTTCTTTTCATAGCCACACCGGCATAAGGGATACCGGGTAGCTGCCTGCAAACTACAGAGAGTGTTAATTCCTATTCACTGTGTGTCTAGGGCATCAAGAGCTGATGGGTAAAATCCCTAGGTGGTTCAAATCCTTGACACCACTCAGATATTGCTGAGTCTTCTCTCCAAAACATTTCACCAAAATTGTTGATGAAACCAAAAGTTAAGTGGTTAGAGTCCTCTCTCCTCCCTATTCACATTGTCCTGGAGATGATAATGTGATGGTCAGAAGTTGGAAACAGTTAAGTGTGGCGATTTGAGGTTATTTTATGAATCTCAAAATGAGAAAGAGTATGTTTGTAAACTAATCTATTCTTCTGAGTGTGATACCCTTTGATTGCATTCAATTAAGCTGAGGGACTTTTGATTAGATTATTTTATAAGATTGCTTTGGCTTTTGATTCAACTATGTGACTCAGGCTGAGTTCCTGCCCCTTCCTGGGTCTGATATAAATGGACACTCACTCAGATAGACACAGAAAGAGAGAACTCTGTCATTTTTTATCCTTCTAGTTGACAGAAAGAAGGAGGCTCAAACAGCTGAGGCCCTGGGGAGAGATGAGCCATTTGCCTGATGGCTTACAGCTAAGATTGGGAAGCGAGCAGACCAGTTGAGACTGATATAGGAGGCCCTAAAAGAAGCAAGTCCTATGCCAGGAGAGAGAGGACTACAGGATCACTTAAGGACAAAGACTCAAGAGGCTGGACCCATTGGAGCTCAAGAAGAAGAGAAAGCCAGGAGGGGAAGGAGACCCAGTGGAGATCGCCCGCCATCTTGCTTCAACACGTGGCAGCTGACTTTAGTGAGAAAGCACCTCTTTTGGTGCTTTGAGTTGGACTTATTACAGTCTAGTAACTGTAAGCTTTTACCCTGAGTAAACCTCCTTTATAAAAGCCAACAGATTTCTGGTACTTTGCATTGACACCCCTTTGGCAGACTAATACAGTAGGAAAAACGCAACTCATTCATTTTTCCATCCAAGAAATACTGAATATATAGGTAAGTGCCATGGTAGCAGGGATAACAAAATGAATTGTGCATGACTTCGATCTCAGGAATTAGCTATCAAGTTACAAGACAGTGCAAGGAGCAAGGCTTAATGTACCATTAGGAATTTAATGAGAGGCTATTTATACTTTTTTTTGTATTTACCAGACAGATATTAGCAGGGAGAGAGAGGTCTCTAACCACTTAGCTATTTTTGTTTCGTCAACTATTTTGGTAAAAGGTTTTGGCTAAGAAATATCTAAGTGGTGCTAAAGATCTGAGCCATCTAGGGATGTTTACCTCCAATTGTCCCACCTTCTGATTATCACACTGTCATCTCCAGAACATTAGAAAGCAAAGAGCAACATATCCTTGCGGTATATGATTCTTCTCTTATTAGGTGAAGAGATGAAACACTAGAAAACTGAGGTGAAACTGGGGTGCACTTCTTAGGCAAGAAAGCACATTAAGAGCATTAAAAGCCAAAATAGGAGGGAAAATTCATTCTAGAATATAACAGTAAACTCCTACTACGAGGCTCTAGATTATCCTCGAGTGAATAATAAGAGATAAAAATACAAGATTGCATATAAAACTAACCTCTACAAGGTGTTCCATCTGAAAAATACCACTATAAGGTAGCTATCGCCAAAAGAAATTTTCTACAGCACTTTCCCCAGGCTTTTGTGAGTGATCCAAAGGATAGCATTTCCATCTCCTGATTTTATGTAACCACAACAATCTGTCACATTTCACACCGTGGATGTGTTTTGATGGCTGAGCCCACACAAGGCTAAGAAAAGCAGCCCGTGACTCATTCGCTATTGCTCCGTGGGCCTGGGGACAGCCCGGCTGACACCGGGGGCCTGTGACACCTGCCTGCGTGACGTTGCACTGCTGGATGGCCACGTGCTGCAGCCGGCTGGCCTCGTCCTGCAGCCGCTGCGCCGCCCGGCAGAGTGGCAGGCGGGCCACCGCGTCCTCGGGGATCCGCAGCGAGCTCTGGCAGGCCTGCACGGCTTGGACTTTGGGCTTGAGCGATTCCATTTCAGACAACAAATGCTGAAAGTGCAAATTCCCATGTCAAACTTTTGTATTTCAATAGACTATTAATATACCATTATATTTAATAGCTTATTTCATAAGCAAGTACTGTGTACTAATTACACAGCTATGTTACAAGTTATAAACCTTTTATTTTATTTTATTTTACCAGGAGGTCCCGGGGATCGAACCTAGGTCCCTCCATATGGGAGACGGACGCCCAACCATTTGAGCCACAGCCGCCCCATAAACTTTTTTTTTTTAAAGGAGTTACCAGGGATTGAACCCAGGACCTCATACATGGGAAGGAGGTGCTCAACCACTGAGCTACTCTGCTCCCCAATGAGTATATATATTTTTTAATTTATTTTTTTACTTTTTATTTATTATTTTTAAATTTTATCTCCCCCACCCCCCAGATGGTTCTCTTTGTCTGTCTGTCCATTGTTTGCTTGCCTCCTATAGGAGGCACTGGGAACCGAACCGGGGACCTCCCACGTGGGAGGCGAATGCCAAACGGTCTGAGCTACACCCACTTCCCACTGGCTATGGCATCTACTGGCCTGTGGCATCTGCTCGTTTAGGCATCTGCTCGTTGCAGTGGGGTGCAGCGTGTGGGCATCTAGCTCTCATTGGGCACTGTGTGGTGTCAAGCTCTCGTTGCGGCGGGTGCAGGCGTCTGCTCAATTTCTTTAGGAGGCACCGGGATCCAAACCTGGGACCTCCCGTGTGGTAGGCGGGTGCCCAACTGGTTGAACCACATCTGCTTCCTGAGAATTGTTTTGTTTGTTTGTTTGTTTTTTGGAGGTACCGGGGATTGAACCTGGGAAGCAGGTGCTCAACCACTTGAGCTACATCCATACCCTAAACATTTTTTAAAATAATGCTTTTTTAAAAAAAAAGTTTAACAGTAAAAGTATTTTTGAAACATAATGCATAAAAAGGTGTTAAGAGTATAACTGAATTTAGAAATTATTTTTCATAGCTTTTTTTTTTTTCTAATATAGGTTCCCATTCATTTATTCTAATTTTTGTTGTTCTTTTTCCTTCTTTTGGCTTACTTGTCGACGAGAGAGTTGCTCTTTGAGACTGAGTCGTCCAACTTCTGGAGAAGTCAGCGTTGTCTGGGCTTGCTCCAAGGCAGCTTGTAAGTTTTTTAGCTCTGCCTCAAACTTTTTCATATCCTTAAGTAAAAGCAACAAGAATATCAATTATAATCATTTGAAGCCCAAAAAGATAAGGCAAGAAGCCATCCCAGAGGTGAGCACTGTATCTGCACCATAGCACTGCCTTTTCTTTCTTTCTTTTTTTTTTTTTTCACCTTGGCAGCATCTTGGAGATTCTGCAGACGGATTTTGATCATTTGCCGCAACTCCTCAGCCTCCCTCCCTAGGTCTGCCACTTGCTGCGACATTTTCTCTGTCAAGTACACGCTGGCGAGGTGCTGTAGTTTTTCGGTCACGGCCTCCAGGTCGCTGTGAATTTCTTCAGATTCTTCCAGCATGGTCTAGAAGGAATTGCCAATATCCATGACATTGACAGGGAGGCAGACAATTATAGGCACTCAGCGTGGGGGGAAAGGACAGGGGCAGGGAAGGGGGTGAGGAGAAGCAAGCAGCCGCCCACGCCTTCTGCGAGTGCTATGCAGGTGCTGCTGGAATGTTCTCCTGTTTAATCCATACCCTGGCTCTGCTCCCACCAGGAATCCACCCACTGTTGTCCCTATTTCACAGAAGATTGAATTGAGGTTCAGGAGCCCTGGTAGATTGAATTATGTATCCTCCGCCCCCCCCCCCCAAAAAAAACAAGTTTTTATTCTTGATCCACTTTCCTGTGGGCATGAGACCATTTGTAAATAGTAGCTCTGAATATGTTAAGGTGAGAGTCAGGGTGTGGACTCAGTGAATAGCACCTTCCAGGTCCTTATTTAGGTGAATGAGGGTGGGTCTTTTTTTTCTCTTTTTTTTTTTAACGCATATTACTGGAGGTCTCATAAAGAGAAGAGGCAGAAGCGGGAAATCAGAGGAAACCGGAAGAGCAGAAACAAGGAGGCAGAGAGCGCTCCATGTGGCGGGAGGCAGAACTGCAAGCCGGGGAAGCCCAGGGATTTTGGGAAGTCAGGGCCAGAGCGCTGCCGACTTTGGGGAGAACGTGCTGCAGCCTTGATTTCGGACGTCTAGCCTTCCTTCCAAACCCTGAGCCAGTAAATTCCTATCGTGAAGCCACCCCCACTGGGTGGTATTTGTCATAGTAGCCCTGGCAAGCTAGGGCAGCAGCCGTGAGCAATTTTCCAAGGCCACGGGTTCAAGGGCCCCCGCCCCAAGCTGCTGAGAGGAGCGCATATTCCTGGGAAGGTGACGCTCTAACAGGGTGTCTTGACCGCGTCTCTTCCCCTCTGTTGAAACGAAAGAGGTACTTTTCAGCTGCCCTGTGCTATATCTAAGACCTGAGTGCTTATCAGAAACATCTTTGCTCCCTTGCTATAAGGAAGAAAAAGGGGTACAAGCTCTTGGGGACACCCAGAGCAATAAAACACAGCCATTCAGATTTTATAATCTATTGGGAGCAATGGGTAAATTGCCATATAATGCACATCATATGAAAAGGGGCGTGGAGGAGAAGCAAGGCATCACCCGGTTGCGAGGTTAAGCTGACCTCTGAGCTGCAGGAGGAGGCTCCCTGGCACAGCCACTAGCGAGCTCAGCGTCAAGGCTGTGGCCTTTTCACCAGCCGAGAGGAGGAGGAAAGGCATTTCACACTGAGGGAACAGTATAAGCAAACAGAGGTGGCTGAGCCCGAACGTGAGTCACTGGGGTATGGAATGTGTAAAGAGGAGAAATGGGAAGTGGGACTGAACTCGTCCAAGAGACCCTTATTTTTAAAAATAAAGGACATTTTTTTTCTCACAATGGACTTAATCCCTAGATATTGTAGAAAGCTTAACACGGAAAAATGTAAAGAAGAAAATAAATACCCCACAATTCCATAACCCAGAGATAGCTGCTGTTACCTCTGGGTATATTTTCAGGTCACTGGGATCATAACATACCTATACATTTCCATCTTTCTTTTTCACCTAACATGAGAACATATGTCTTTCCTCACTGTACACTTTCTTTGGATAAATTCGGTTCGCTCTGATTCCTAAGGCAGGCCCATGAGGGCTTCCGGAAATGGTGTGCATAGGCTGAGCTCTTTCCTGAGCACCTGTGCCCGAAAGTCACATTCCAGGGCACATGCCAGCCACCCACCTGCCCAAGTCTGAGAAACCTGGCATCGCCCTTGATCCTCCCTCTCTCTCACCCACTGCCGATCAGTTACCAATTCAGGATCCTCTAGGTCCTTAATATCTCATGATTTTGTTTCCTTCCTTCAATCTCCAAAGAGAAGCAGTGCTGTTTCCTACTGAAACGCTGGAACCATCTCCTAAAAGCCTGGTCTCCTTGATACCATCTCAGCTTCGTCAACGCTAAGTCACCCCTCTTAAAATACAAGCCTGAACTTGGCTTGCCTGCAGAAAGTCTGTCGACGGCTTCACAGCGACCTTAGGAAAAAGTCCAAGTTCTTAATCCACTTTCGTGATCTATTTCTTATCTCTCCGCTCTTGCCACTCATCCCTCTTTCCAGTTCCCCTTCATTCCCCCCTACCCATTCTGCCCTCCAGTGGCCCAAACACTCCCTCCCTTACCGCTGGACTGCTGCTTTTGCCTAAAACACCTTCCACAACAAGCACGCTGCATGTTCTTCAAGACGAGCCCAGAATCCGCCTTTCCCAAGAAGCCCTCCCTAACCTTCCTCTCGTTCTTTGCAGCTTGGCTGAGCACCCTCCCATGGGCTCTTTGGGCACACAGGGGCCTCCATCCCTGCACCTGCCACACTGGATTGTGATGGTCTCTGCTTTATTTACTTATTTTTTAATCTGCTTCCTCCCCGAGATTATCAGCTCCCTGGGGAAAGAAGAGGAGGGGGTAGTCTTTGTATTCCAAAATGCCCAGCAAAATTCCCAGCTCTGGGAAATAAATGCTTGTTGAATAAATCTATGAATGAAAGTGCACAGGAGCTATTTTTTTAAAGCCTTAGTGTTCATTTTAAGGACTTCGTTCCATCATATGCAAAAGTTTACTCAGAGAAATTATTTGACATTTACGTTTTCTTTAAAATTTCACTACAGATAAAGTACTTTCTCCATTAGTATAGAGACTGGAAAGCCTGATGATCATCAGGTCAGATCAGTACCATTTGTGAGGATCAGGATGCATTTTGCCAATTGTTTCTGGAAAGACTTGACTATATTATCTGCAGTGTTTGAGCACTCTCTCTTCCTTAACCCTGAACTTTTACAAGAGAGTTAACTGGGTAGTTAAAACAGTATCTCTTGCTCTCTCTTTTTTTTATTTTTTATTTTTATTTTTGGCTTTTATTTGCATTTCTAGATTTCCAAGGAGGTGGAAAGGCTACTCACTGTTTACAAGCCTATGGTAACTTGAGTGCTGTCTGTTTCTAAGCTCCCTCCTCCAGCAGGAGAGTGTTTAAAGTCTGCCTGGGGGGAGGGAGCAGCGTCCTTGAGAAAGAAAAGAGTGAATACAGGGAAAACCCTTGGGAGGCTGTTGAAATATTCCAAGGACAAAATGAGGCTTTGATCTAGAACTCTGGCAACTGGAATGGAAAAAGGAAAGGAATGTGGAAGACACAAGTGTTCATAAGCCAGAATAGAAGCAAAAGAAAATCCAGAATACTTGAGGATATCCACGTAACTTAAATAAAAGCAATTCTTCATCTTACTGCAAGATCCTAACTGGGCCACTGGATATCTGTATCTAACTCCTGCCAAGGTTATAAAAGGGTGACATAATTTCCGGGATGACATGACCAAACGGAAAGGAACATTTTTGTCCCATAACTTGGGGGGAAATGAAGTCATGCAGCCGCCGCGTGATGTGGCCTCAGGGCTCTCTCCCAGCTGACCACTGGCCCCCGGCCCCTGCCTTCTGTGAGGCAATGACTGAGTCCTGGCAGGGTGCCCGGGGGGTGTATGTGTGGCACCAGCTTCTTACCAAGCACCTGCACACACCTGGTAATGTACTAGACGCTTGCACATGTGTTAGATCACTTGCTCCTCTGCAGTATATTATTTATGCCCCCATCTTATTAACGAGAAGCCTGAATTTATCATTTATTGGTTTTTTTTAAGGAGGTATTAGGGATTGAACCTAGGACCTCATACATGCGAAGAAGGTATTCAGTCACCAAGCTACACCCACTCTGCTGAGAAGCCTGAATTCAGAGAACAAAGAATGGTGCTCCAAATCACAAGACTTTAAATGTCTGGGCTTGGTTTTCCAAGCTAAGTCTAGAGCATATGCTCTTTCCATTCTCCATGACATCTTTGCACCGTATTCCAGCACATAATTATTTCAAAGGAGCTGCAAGAAAGAGTCATGTAGAGCCGACTATTTTTGGTTTTGGTGACAGGAAGGTCTCGGGAAGATAAAGGATATTTATGAACGACACCGCCTTAGGAAATCTCATGGGTAGCTACTTCTGTCAATTCTTAGCCCTCTTTTTTTACTTGGCACCTGCAGTAATTTTACAGGAAGGCCCTGTAAATCTTGTGCCCTTCTATCCAGTTAAACCAAACTGCTCCCTTCGTTATGCTTTAAAAACTAATTTTCAAGGTTACCTGATGTGAAATGTATTGCTCCCAAAGTTGCCTTGCAGAATTCCATGCAATATCACCATGCACCAAGCCTTTAGCTTTTTCAATCCACTTCAGAATGAATTCAATCATTTCATTGTATTCTTCTAAATGGGATGCTGCCTGAAAAATCATTAATGTTCAAATAATGTAAGCACTGCTTCTTGAGCGAGAAATCAGTCATTGATTTATCTCTTTGGATACAATTATCCCAGGGGTGGGCTGTTATTTACAAGTATCATGAAAAAAATCATTTCCCTGTAGAACATCTGTCAAAAGCTTCCTGGTGATGTTAGGAGAAAGTCTAAGCTCTTAATATGCTTGAATGATCTGCTCTTTTCTTATTTCCCCATTATCATCGCTTATTCCTCTGCCCACCTCCCCTCTAAACCTTCTCCCCATACCAACACTCATAGAGAGGTAACTGGACAAGGACATAGCAAGTGGGGATTATAAGCATGCCAGACTTTGGTGGAGTAATTCATTGGTTGCCAGCTCTTTATTTAACTTATCCCTGGCTATAGAAATAATACTTCATCAATTTGTACAAGTCCATTCTTTACTCAACAATTATGATGAATGTGCAAGCTGAACCTAGTAAGTAAATACAAGGTATAATGATCTCTCTCTCTTTCTCTCTTATCCATGTATCTATCCATCCATCTCTCTTTCTATCTATCCGTCTATCCGTCTATTAATCCATCATCTATCTGTCCCTATCTATTTATCTATCTGTCCATCCATCAATCCATCTATCTATCCATCCATCTCTCTCTTTCTATCTATCCGTCTATTAATCCATCATCTATCTGTCCCTATCTATTTATCTATCTGTCCATCCATCAATCCATCTATCTATCCATCCATCTCTCTCTTTCTATCTATCCATCTACCCATCTGTCTATTAATCCATCATCTACATCTATTTATCTATCCATCCATCCATCCATCCATCTTCATCTATCTTACCTTAAGTTACTTGAATTCATCCCAAATGATTTTATAAACCATATAAATAGGTAAGTATTCATTTTAATAAAATTCTTCTTCAGTTTACAAAATACTCACCCCAAAGTCCACTTATATAACCACATTTACCAGTGACTTTAGAATATGGCTTCATATTAAAAATAATAATAATAATACAAGTTTACACGTACATCTTAGGAACACAGCTATGGTAGGAAACCAGCTATGTCCAAATTACTCTCATCATTTTTAATATTTTCTTTTTATTTTCACAAAAGGAAAATAGCACACGGAAGTTTCTGCCTTAGACGACGGGACTGGAAAGCATACCTGGCTGAGTTTGGAGAGTCGACTCTCAGCCTGCCTCATGGTCTGCTGGTGAAGTTCGGTCAGTTTTCCTATCTTCCTGGCCAGTGGCTTACCCAGTTGACCATTCTTTTCCGAGAATTTTTGCACCGCTGCGCCTAGTTGCGTTAACTTCAAATTACTGCTATCTAATTCTTCTCCCATCACCTAGGCGGGCATCAAAATGAAAGAAGGTTCTACTATAGAAAGTCAATTTCTCCAGATTTTTCCAGGTCAAAAGGATTACATTTTAAATGATTTTTATAAAAATGAAATATTATAAAGACTGATTCTCCCATGAATTCTCCCATGACCAGGTCATTTCTGTTACTTGGCTTGGAAAGGCAGAGCAGGATGTGATGTAACCCTAGCATTAATTTTCCAATGAGGCTGAGTGAGAAGGCTAGCATTTTCCTTCTGCCCCACCCAAAAAGGATTAGTCACTTAGAGCACAAGCAGAGCGTGGACACAGATTTAACTACTGAGAACAAAACTCACTTGGAATTTTCATACATGTATTCCTAAACCAGCACAAGTCCTTTGACTCGCTTCCCTCTTAAACACACGCGCATAAATATTCATGAATCCCAGCAATTATATTGGTAAATTGATTTAAGCTATTCCATTTATAAAGCTGGTGTACTTCCTGCTCTTAATATCTGGTCTCAGTCAAGCTTGCTAATAATAAGGAAAACCTTTTTTTAATACATATTGTCAAAATAAAACTCTTAAAACATAGCTAATTCCCTCAGTAGCACCCCTTATGTCTCCACGTCTCCTTCCTTACCTTTTGGTCCATTTTAGCTTGAACCAAGTTATCGGTCTTTGCTTTCAGCTTGGTGAGTATAGTTGTGAGATCTTTGGCTACCTTCTGAATTTGCTGGCTCAACTCCTGGCTCATGGCCTTGCTCTGCTCAACTTCTTTTACTTTGTCCTGGATCTAAATAAGCAACGAGAACAGCAAAACCAATCAGGGGTAAATTTGGATAAGAGATACTAAGCACCTCAAGTGATATCGGCGAGAGACGAATTTTAGGGGGTGAACGCCGCTTTGGCAGTTGATGTGCTTTGTCAAAACATCTCTCACAGCTTTCTGTGCTGCCTTATTTTGTATCATCTTATCACATTCATTTCAGTCTTTCTGCTGCTCTTTCAACAAAGGAGCAAACAACGCATGTATAGTGATTGTTTCATTCATCAAATGCTCCCAGAGCACTCATTCTAGGCAGCAGTACAGTTAGCCTGAGTCTGAATCCTATCTTCTCCACTTCCTCTGTGACCTTGTGCCCACAATGAGCTCCTCTAAGCCTGTTTCTTCACAAAATGGAAGCACCAGGTTTGTTTCCAAGCACCTTTTATAAGTAGCTGTTGGTGATCTGTTCATTCTTTTCCTAACTTCCCAATGGCATTCCTATAGCACGGCAACAAAAGGTCAAGCACATCCCATGACAAGGAAGATGAAAAAAGAACAATGAACATTTACGAGTTTCTAATGTCATTGGTTTGACTTAATATATAGAACATTCATGTTTTTGTTTACAATAGGATGCTAAAGAGAAGAGGGCAAAGAAGAGAAAGGTTTTCTTTACGTAAATGAAAGCCTTTAAAATGTTTCTTTAGGGAAGCGGGTGTGGCTCAGTGGATAGAGCCCCCGTTTACCATATGGGAGGCCCGGGTTCATGTCCCGAGGCCTCCTTGTGAGGGCACGCCGGCCTGAGCGGTGCGGTGGGCTGATGCAGCAACCTCATGGCAGGAAGCGGGTGTGGCGCAATGGATAGAGCTCCCGTTTACCATATGAGAGGCCCCGGGTTCGCTTCCCGGTGCCTCCTTGTGAGGGCAGGCCGGCTCGCGCGGCACCGTGGGCTGATGCGGCGAGACCTCACAGCAAGGGGGAGATAAGCAGACACAGAGAAGACACGCAGCGAATGGACACAGCAGCACAAGCAGCAAGGGGGCGGGGGATAAATAAAATAAATAAATCTTTAAAAAAAAAAAATGTTTCTTTAGCAGGAGGGAAACTAACACCATTAAAAGAGTATATATTTTGTACTTCATGATTGTGAGTTGGATGCCAAAGTAAATGGAATGCAAATGAATAACTCTACTATAGGGAAATTTACCCAGATAAAAAGATAACTTAGTTTGAACTTTTTTTTTTTCAAAGATCTGATCCCACCAAATCATCCTTCCCAATAGGTCTTCCAACATCTAAGAAGATAAGCCAAATAGGCCAAGTAAATATTTAAAATAGAAAATAGCACATTTGTTTTAGGTCAAAATTATCATGCAGGAGAATTAGATTTTGGTTCAATTTTTTAAAAATACTTTGTGTCATATACATTAGAGATTCTGAAATTTCCAGCCCACTTGTGTGAATCTGTAGTTCCTACAGTTCCTACTTTCCATTTATTATAACATTTTAGACTTAGTATATCTTCTCTTTGTTCTCTACAGACTGCTTTTAACTAAACTGTGTGTTAGCATTATGTCACCAAGAGGGTGCTGGAAATTATTACGTTTCCATACAGATGTTACTGAAGATATTTTCACATGCAAGAGTGTGTCTTCCTAATGAGACCTAAGATGGAAAGCTCTCTGTGGTCACGGTACTATGAATGATTATGTATTTCTTCTCAAAAACCTGATTTTTTTTTTTTTTAAGTATGAATGGCTTATGTTGGTTCCTGTCCCTGGCAGTTAGTGACGTCCTTCCCTCTAGCCAGGATGGGTCCCAGCAGCAGGCATTCTGTGTAATGACTCCATCCTCCCCTTACTTTCCTTACTTAGGTTTTTCCTTTCCTAAAATATCTTCCCTTACTTGAGACCTTGCTGACTTGATATAGCACCTAGAAGAGGGGCTGGCACACTGGGGGTACCCCAAAAATATTTGTTGAATACATGCAATGCACCTTACTGTATTTATTGCTAAAATAATTATTTTTTGAAAAAGGTAAGGGCAAGCAGATAGATTATCTTTAATTGTACAATATATTCTTGCTTCTATCTACGATCATCTGATGTCTTGCTCGCTTAAGAATAAAAGCCCAGTTGTAACACGATTGCTTTGTACCTATGTTTTATTACTCAGTTTCCATGAGGACGTGGTGAAATCCAAGGCTTCTCCGACCAGAGAATGGACCCTATGAAAGACTGGCAAGGCGCTGTGTCTGATTGAAGATTTACCTGGTCATGGGCTGTTCCCAGGTCCAATGCCACTTCAGCCAGCTGAAGGGAGAGTTCAGCAGGTAGTATAGTATAAAGACCCAGGTACTTTTTCTTCTGTTCTTCAGCCATTTTCTCAACGTTCTGTCGGTGACTTGTAGCTTCTGTTAGGAGAATCTGCAGATAAGAGCAAGATAAAAATTTTGGGGGAGCCTGATAAGGAAATTGATCTTGATGAGTACAAAGAAAAGGCTGTGTGCTGTTCATCAATATATGTTTAAGTGTGGAATTAGGAAAAAACTTTAAAAAAACTATCTTTTCTTTAGTCTCTGAATAAGAAGCACGTGTATATCACACATAGCAAAAGAAGACAACATGAAATAATACTAAATGCTTTTTATTTCATGCCTTTCTGAAAGTTTGAATGTTTTCATTGAATCTAAACAAGTGTGTCTAATAAAAATCAGGATGATTTTTTAAATGATGGGAATAGGGAAAGAGGAGAGGTTTGTACCTGAAGTTCTTCAAGTTGAGCATCTATTTCTATTGTTGGATTCCCCAAATATTCCTTCGTTTCCTGAACCCAAGATTTCACAGAGTTGATCTGCGTCTCCACTACTTCACGCTCCTTCAGCTCCTGTTTTACCAGCTTCCCGTTGTTCTTCACTTTCTCCTGCATGCTTCAGAAACACAGAGGGACAAAGCCGAAAGGGGCCTGGACTCAAAGGAAGCCCCGTCATACGTGACATCATATTATCAAAAACAGATACAGAAAAAGCCAAGTAAAGGCACTTTCCCAAACTGCCAGGTGATTTTCAGTAACATTTAAGTTCAGTTCACATACAGCAGAATATCTATCCATCATATGCGTGTGAATGATTTATGACCGGAAAATTGAGGTTGACTCTCCCTCAATCCACTAAATTACAACTAATTTCCCATTCTAACGTAACCTGGAGATTGATTATCTACTTCTTCTTTGAAAATTTTGTCACATGGTGCAGAAATGCATAATTTGAAATATTCGTAGCAATTAGAAACCAATTTTTAAAGAAAGAATCAAGCTCTGGAAATTTTAGCTTAAAAATGTTACAAAAATCCCAAGTTTTTACTTGAGTTCATGTAAATTTGGTATAATGGATTAAATAAGTGTGCAGATTACCCTGACATCCTCTCCATCAACAGAGGTGAATGTAGGATCTGTATTTAATGTAGGAGTTAAATTATCTGACATTTCTCTGTCCTGTATTCTCCTGGCATCCTTTTCATAATTTACTGAAATGGCTTCTTTAATTGCATGCTTCTGCTGCCTGTAGGCAGAGCCTTCCAATATGGCTCACCACTGCATTCCTGATTACCACTAGATATGTGTTTTTTGAAGAAGTGATTGAGACCTTAGGGAAAATGAAAAGCTGGGATGATGGGAACAGATGCCCACTTTTTTTAAGGTGGCCTGATAGAGGAATCCCAAATCCTAGGCCACATTTGTCCCTTTGGGTTACGGCCACATTAAGTATCAGAGCAGGAGAGCAGGCATAGACTTACTTGAGGCATCGGTCTTGCATGGCTGTGATTTCCTCTAGGGCAGCCGGCTCTTCTCCAGGAGCTGCTGGGGCGCCCCCATCCTGAAGCATGCTCAGTGCTTGCTGCCGCAGCATGCCCAAGGCTGACTGCTGCTGCTCCAGCTCCAGGGTGAATGTGTCATGATATTCAAGGAGAGCTAAGAGTTCTGCTTTTGAGGCTTTCTCTGCTGAACTCTCAGGAAACTTATCTTGCAGCTGATCAACCATTTCCGTGGTTTTCTTAACCTGATGGCAAATGCACACACTATAAGGCTCAGGATAAACAAACTGAAAGACAATTCCAATACATGCCACATTGACAGTCAGGTCTCAAGGGACTCTGAAAGTGATGGTGTGACCTCTACATTTCAGGAAGCTAGAAACCGAGCTATCTCCTTAACACAAAAGGAAAGACCACCTGTATAATTATGGGTTTCAAGCGTTAATCTTAGATGACTATCAGGGCAACCAGAGATGATGTGTAATGCAGGAAAAGTTAAAAAAGAAAAACTAAACAAACACAAAAACTCTTTCAAATATTTAAGTTAGCAGTAATGTAGTGGCTCTGACCCTTCCTTTGAGGGAAGAGGTCGCTTAATACAGGATTCAGGAAATTAGTTTAATTCCTGCCCGTTTTCACAGGGAAGAAAAGCAATTTCGTACATTTTCAGGGCCAGGTAAGAAAGTTTCACCAAGAGCCTAACCAGTGGTGCAAGCAAAATGGACTTGTTTTCCTTTTCTAACGTAATTGCTGGGGGAAGCAGATGTGGCTTAAGCAGCTGAGCACCCGCCTCCTACATGGGAGGTCCTGGATTCGGTTTCTGATGCCTCCTAGAGAAGACAAATAAACAATGAGCAGACATTGAGCAAAAACAACGAGCAGACAATGAGCAAAAAAACAACAACAAGCAGACAATGAGCAAAAACAATGAGCAAGACAATGAGAAAAAACAAAAAGCAAACGAGCAGGGAGTGGATGTGGCTCAAGTGGTTGAGCACCTCCCTCCCACATGGGAGGTCTCGGGTTTGGTTCCTGGTGTCTCCTAAAAGAAAAAAAACAAACAACAAAACAGACAACAAGCAGACAATGAGCAAAAACAATGAGCAAACCGATGAGGGAGCCATCTCAGGGGGGGAAAAAAAAGTAATTGCTGGTTTCCTTATTGAAATAACTTGACCCTGACTTGGAACTAAATTGCACAGTGCCTATTATATTTTGCCTTATAATTTGGTTCACATGTCATGGAGCTAAAGATGGTAAAAAAAAAAAAAAAAAGCTTTTTACTTTCATGTGGCAAACTTCAAAATGGAGTAAAAGAAAACTTCTCAAAATACATTCTACTCAGTGAGGAAAAAGTCATTTTAGCCCATCAATAATGGAAATTACCTTCTCGTTAAAGCTCTTCCACTCATCCACTGCATCTTCCAAAATCTTCTCCTGGTCCTGGGCCACAGCCCGGAGGCGCGTCCAGCGCTGCCAGACAGTGGTCGTCGACCTGCTCATCATTGCTTTGCTTGTATTATTTCCATCTTTCTCCAGGTGTGAAGCTTTTTCCTCTAGGGCTGCAACTTTCTCACGGAAAGAGTTAATTACTGACACTAAAACCTGAGAGTGGGAGACAAAGATAGGGGGAAGAGATTGATTTTTTTAAAAAGTAATATGGATTTTGGTAAAGCCCAAATTACCTCCAAAGTTCTCTCCAAAAGGAAAGGCTCCTACATATGTTTATTCTCTAGCAACTCTTACTTTTACACTTATTTTGTAATTGAGTTTAATTTGGTTAGACATTTTAAAGAGGTAAGGTGAGTATTTCCTCACTAATAACAGAATTGCAATTGCTACCTGAGATGACATTTTTTCCGTTTTTAAAAAGCAGCATAAATGTACAATATTTGATGCTTGTTACATTTTTCCTTACATTGTTGTGAAAGATGAGGGAGACTCAGTTATTAATTTTATACCTTATTTGAATTCATCTAAGTTAGCAACCAAAAGTCTTCCCTGAAATTCATGAAGTGCCACGTCTCGTCAGAAGCAAATTGCTCTGAATATCTCTTTTAAACCTTAGCTATGCGTTTCCAATGGGAATCCTAAAAAATGACCGCATTTAAGTAACTTAATAGGGACATGTGGCTAAAGGCATCATTTTCATACTTAAGGAATGAGGATAAAAATGGAGATGTAACGACCTCTTTCTAATGCCACCATATTGCAAAGACCCATTAAAATGAAAATTAAAAGACATTAAAAAGAAAAAGCAACCTTGTGTTCTGACAATTTTCCTTCCGCTTCGTGGCTGGAAGAAGTCTTCGATAA
Organism: Cabassous unicinctus; assembly: GCA_029593785.1. Taxonomy (NCBI): domain Eukaryota; kingdom Metazoa; phylum Chordata; class Mammalia; order Cingulata; family Chlamyphoridae; genus Cabassous; species Cabassous unicinctus. The sequence continues at coordinate 22,985 of JAQZBX010026078.1, forward strand.
GGAAAACTCGGACAATTTCTTTTCTGCATCATTCATCAATTCAATAACCTCTCCTCTCGCTTTCTGGTAGTCCTGCCATTGAGCTGCACATCTTGAAAAAGTGCAACAGAAACCAAGTCCAATGAGAAAAAGCAACACGGGAGTCACACATTTCTATGCAGAGCCCTGATGTCAATTATGGCTAATGATACCGAAGAGAGAAGGGCGAATTTACGTGCTACCGTTTATCGTTATTATCAGTAATATACTCCTAAAATCACTTCCGTGAAATATAAAGCACAAAACACCAACTCTAAATACCTCTGCAAGAGCTCTAACTGGGCGTGTGAGTCCTGGACTATTCTTCGACTCCTCTCGCCCAGGGAAGCCCTTTTCTGTGTGAGTTCCTCTTTCCCAGTTGGCCTGATGAGCGGGTCCAGGCTGGATCCCAGGCTTTGAAGTTCCTCCACATTACTACACAGCTGGTCCTCTGCGCTGAAGAACTCCACGTGGCGCCTTAGATTCTCCTCCAAGCAATCCACGTCGAGACCACCGGCCGCCAGCTGCAGCATTTCTTGCGCGTCCTCGAGCCAGTCGGTCGCTGCTTGAAATACTTGATAATATCTTTGACACTGACTATATATTTCAGTCAAGGTAGCCTGAAAAACAGTAATTGCGAACAAAATCAGCTCTCGGTGGCAACGTGTTTGCAGCAAATAGTTGTTTTTCCATTCCTCTTCCAGTCCTCAGTCATGTGAATGCTTGTAAATGAACTGATAAGTTGGTGGGACTTTTGTGTGTAAAATCCATTATCAGCCTTTATTTTTTTCTCTCTGCTATTCTTGTCATAATTTATTATTAGTATTTTTTAAATTTATTTATCCCCCCCTCCTTGCTGCTTGTGCTCCCTGTGTCCATTTGCTGGGCATTTTTCTGTGTCTGCTTGTCTCCCTTTCTTGTGTCAGCTTGCCGCGTCAGCTCGCCGTGCCACGCGGGCCGTCAGCTCGCCGCGCCGCGCGGGCCAGCTTGCCTTCACCGGGAAGCCCCAGGAATCGAACCCGGGGCCTCCCATATGGTAAACGGGAGCCCAACCACTTGAGCCACATCTGCGTCCCCATAATTTATTATTGCAGTTAAAAGAAATGAATAGTAAATAAAGATAGAAATGGAACAGAAATCCATGGTGATATCTGTATTACTCTGAATCTTTCTTCACTCTTAAAAAAAAAAAACACAAACAAATATAATACTTAGTAATATGCAGTGGATTGAATATTTACCAGTGTGCAGTAATACCTCAATTGGTTAGAAGAATAGCTACACCAAGCTTCCAAACTGGCACTTACCAGATAAAATAGCAATTTCTGGCAGTGACACAGTAATCTACGAGCTAAAATGGAAAGAAGAGTTTAAGTTGGGAAAACTGACCCATTCAAGTGTAGAACGATCCATAATGACTGTTCAGTAATGACTGCTCAGCCTACAAGTGTAGGAGCAAAGATGCAGAGAGGAGGCAGGGAAAGGAGACACGAGGTTAGCACGAAATGAGGAAAGAAAAGCACGGCAGAGCAAGAAATCACTGCTGGAGATGAGACATGCACGGAATCACAGCCTTCAGTTATTGGGACTTGTCAATCAAGAAAACTACCAATTACAAGAAGGCAGAAGACATAGGGGTGCCCTAATAAATTTAAAATTTTGGTTAAAAAATTCCAAATCAACAAAAGGCAAGCTTACACGACAGATGTTTTTCACGAGTGAAAATCCCAGATAACTTCTGTTCTGACTTTTCACCCTACGTCATACATACCCCATCTCTATTCATATCTACAGCTACAGGAAAGTAGTTTTTGTTTGTTTTAACAATACCCTTGAATCAACAAGAAGTCTGAATTTTACTTAATAGGATTTATAAAGAGTTTTTGACCTCAAATGCTAAAACATTAAAAGTTGTGCTATTTACAGTGTTGACCTTAATTTATTTGGAAGATAAAATCATGAGAGAGCCAAGATTCACTGAGGCTACCTCTATACCAGGCCCCTGTGCTAATCATATAAACCTAGTTAGACAGGTATCACTAGCCTTTCCCACAGAGAGAAAAACAAGACTCAAAGGCGGCCAGTGCTTTGCCCAGGATCACATGACCGAGATTAAACTCCGAGCCAGCCTTCTCTCAAGGCTTTAGCTACATTATCCTGAGGAAAACTGTCTTTTACCTAAATGGTTGCTTGAAATGCCCCAGAATCAGGCGGACTGAGGACAGATGCAGAAAGGAGACTACAGCTCCTCTTGATTTTGGATGCACAGAATTTGCAAGCCCCAGGGCACGCCACAATCAGGAAGCTAAACTGGGAACTTCTGCGCATGCGCGCTCATTTCTTTTTATCCCCGGGAAAGGTCATTTTGAATATTCTACTCTCACTTCTGCTGTGCTACAGGCAGGCAAGGGAAAGGGAAGCTGCACCAAGCTCTCATCCCTGAGGAAAGGTGGGGAAACGGGGCAACCGGTTAGAGCCCTCCACAAAAACACCTGGCTCGGCAGCAGGGGAAGCAGCCGTCTGCCGCGGCTCATTCGGACGCTTCATCTGGTGCTAATCTTAGAAAGGCCAGGCTTTACCTTGTTTAATGAAGGCATCATTTATGATGACATGTTGCACTCCCCAAAGGGGAGGGACAACTGTGGAGTTACTGGATCGTAGGTAAAGTGAAGACAGCATGGAACTCACGTGAAATCGTTACCATGGACACAGCTAATAAAAAAGCACCCTTTTAAGCCACTGTTGAAGATGATGCCTTGCAGTATTTTTTAAAAAAGAGACATATTTGGGAAATGGATGTGGCTCAAGCTATTGGGCTCTCATCTACCATATGGGAGGTCCAGGGTTTGATTCCCAGGTCCTCCTGGTGAAAGGCAAGCTGGCCCATGCAGCCAGCTGGCCTGAGCAGAGAGCTGGCCCACGTGGAGTACTGGCCCGCACAGAGAGCTGGCGCAGCAAGATGACACAACAAAAAAAAGGAGACGCAGAGGAGAAGCAATAAGAGACGCAGCAGACCAGGGAGCTGAGGTGGTGCAAGAGATTGAGCGCCTCTCTCCAACTCTGGAAGTTCCCAGGATCGATTCCGAGTGCCGCCTAAAGAGAAGACAAGCAGACACAGAAGAACATAGAGAGAGCAGACAGCAAATGCAAAACAATGAGGGGGGTAGGCGGGGAGAAACAAATAAATAAAATCAATCTTAAAAAAAAAAAGACATATTTAAGGAAGCAATTCTTACCAAAAGCAAACAAAACAAACCATGACTAACTCTCATAGCTGCTTTCGAAAGAGCTGACAAGAAAGGAGAAGCCCCTCACACCCACCTGTCTGGTGCGTAAAGCTTCCTGAACTTCCCCGTCGATCTCCGAGAGTTCAGCAAGAGTGTGCTCCAGGTCAGCGGAAAGCAGCTCCTTTGCCCTCGTGAACTTCTCCTTCTCCTTGTTACTCAGGGCGTTTATTATCCTCAAGCTGGACTGCACCTCTTCCTGGTGGATTTGGACCTTTCGGATCTCCTCCTGGATGTCCTGCAGGTCCAGCTCCAAGCACACTGGTCCAGTCAGCTCCCCTTTCACCATTCTCAGCCAGTCCAGGGCTCGGCTCACCTCCGTCTGGAAGTCTATGCTTTGCACCATTCGGCTCTCACACTCGGTGACCATCTCTCCGATGGCAGAAGTCAACCCTTTGAGCTCCTCTTGCCAGCACTGGACCTGGCGCTGGGCTTTCTCATAAGCCAAGGGATCAAGGTGAGCAGAAAGCTCCTCCAGGTGCCCAGTCACTCGCTTTAGTAGAATCCCTGAATCCTGAAGGCTTCCCGCCAGGGAGTGATAGATGCTGAGCTTCTCTTCAGCAGGCAGTGTCTCCTCATTCACTTTGGTCTGCTCTTTTCTCACAGCTTCTAGCTGTTTCTGCAGCTGCTGGCACATCTTTTCATGGTCTTGGTAAGCGCTGGCAGTGTCTTCTAATAAGCTAACCCTTTGCTCTGTCTGTCGTTTCAGCCTGTGATACAGGGTGACGAGGTGCAGCATCCTGTCCGGCTGCCAAGGTTGACCGGTGCTACGAAAGCTTTCTTTCTTCTGGTTCAGCTCATCGACTGCCTCCCCCAGGCCTGCCACCTCTCCCAGAAGAGCTCTGCAGTTGTCCCGAAGAGAGAGGGCCTCTTCCACGACCAGCTCGCTGGGAAATGTCCTCATCTTCAGGAATCGCTCTTCAAGCTCACTCAGAGACTGGGCGGTCAACTCGATCAAGGACGCGTACTCCTTCCGAGCAAGAATGGCTTCTTGGACTTTATAGAACTTGTCTTTAGCCAGGGCAACGATCACGTTAAATTGCTGGGGCAGAGAACTTAGCTTTTCCTCGAGGAAGGAATGATCGACCTCATTCAGCGACGGCAGCATGGCCTGCCCCGTTCTCTGTAGCGTAAGGAGAAGATTCTCATACTCTGGAGACTCCTCAAGAATGTGTTGGTATTTGGCCAGTTGTGTGTGGAGCTCCTTGCTCTCATTCATTAGGTTGATTTCAGGAAAGGTGACAATGTCTGCTTGCTTTAGCCAGTGACAAGCTTTATCAAAATCTTCCTTAAAGTGCTTCCTAGAAACTAAACTTTTCTCCAGTTCCTGTAGCCGATGACCACACTTCTGCAAAACGGAGTCGTAGACGCTCTGCAGCTCCTGAAGCTTGCCCAGCACTTCACTCTTTTCCTGCTCTGTGACTCCTTTCACCAGATCGCGACCCTGGACCCAAAGTCCGGTGACTTCGTTTTGGTAGGTCTTGAGGCTGGCTTGTACACTCTTACAGGTTTTAACTTGCTTGCTGACGTCGTCAGGTAAGAGACAGATATGCTCACGGAACATCATCTTTCGCTCGTGTTGCTGGATTTGGCTGGTGGCCTGGAATACCGCAACAAGAAACTGGGTTTTCTCGGACAAGGCCTTGTTCAAGTACTTTCGTCTCTGGCCCACTAAGTCGCTCAGACAGTTCACGTGGCCTTGTGCGTCCGAGAGAGCCTTCTGGATTAGCCGCCGCTCCTGCAAGCCAAGGTCGGCCATCACCCTGTCCGCATCCTTCGTGAGGGATTTCAGGAGCATCTGTTTGGCCTCCAGTTCGCTGCAGATGGCGAGGTGGTCCATGAGAAGGTTCTGAGCCATGTCGGCAGGGGGGCTCTGCTGGAGGGCCTCAGCAAGGCCGGGCCGCTGCTCTTCTGCCCACTCCATTAGCTCCTGAAACCGCGACTGGACAACGGTCAGCTCCTCCAAGTTGGTGACCGACGCTTGGATTTTCCTTTTGACAAGGTCCTCAAGCTGGAACCAGCGTCGCTCAAAGTGACTCGTCTGTTCCTTGACTAATTCTTTGTCGTCCAGGTTCAGGTGCTCTACCATTTTCTGTTTCTGATCTTTCAGATCTCTGACAGCATACTTCTTTTCCTGCAATGCCAGTGCTAATGTTTCCAAAGCCTCCAGGTGGACGGCGGTGCTCTCTGCATCCGACCTGTGAATGTATTGACAAGCAGAAGAGCCAATTAGAGTGAGTCAATATCTGTGTTTGTTCATCTCGCGTGAAGATGGATGTTCTTCATTTAGGAGCTAATTCATGGTTTATGGACAGAGGTGCTATAATTAGTATGGAACCAAAGCCCAGACATCTCTATACCAGAAATTGGACCAAAGCAAGTGCCTGGCTACCTCTTCTCTATGCTTCCTTCTTCAGGCTGATGCTGCCCTCCAGTCCCAATGGATATTTGCTTCAGTTTCCTCCCACCCTTTCAACTGAGCAGGATCTGCATTTGACAAGATGCCTGGATGATTTGTATGAACACCAAAAATCAAGAAGCATTGATCTGCATTCTTGAAAATGGCGTGTAAGGAAATTAATAAGTGATTCACAACTTATGTGAGAATGTTAAGAGGTGGCAATAAACAATGCAGTGCTAAAAAAAATCTGCAAGATAAATCTAATGGCTCTAACAGCTACTCTGTTATGTGCTTAGCAAATATTTTTTGTTTATCCTTGGAAATCTTTAAAACTAAGGGTGGTTAGTAGTAATGTTTCAATATGTGTTCATCAATTGGAACAAATTTACCACACTAATGAAAGATGCTAACAGGGGAAAGTGTGGGAGGGGGAGGCAGTCCCCTATTTTTTTTTTTTTTTTTT
>JAQZBX010026079.1:0-29152 GCA_029593785.1 Cabassous unicinctus
TACTATCTGTTTGATTTCAGATGTACTGTCTCCCACATCACTAATTCTTTCTTCTGCCTCTTCAAATCTGCTGTTATGTGATTCTCTTTGATTTCTTGGATTGCTCCATTCATCACCATCATATCCATTATCTTTTTACGTATGTTTACAATTTCTTCAGTATGTTCTCCTATTGTCTTCTTAATATCCTTAATCTTTTCCTTCACTTCATTAAGTTGGCCCATGATATTTGTTTGGACAGCTCTGATTAGTTGTTTGATGCTCTGTATCTCTTCCTGGTTTTTAGTTTGTACATGGACTGGTCCATTTCTTCCTGTTTTTTAGTATGGTTTGTAACTTTTGGTTGCCCTCTGGTCATCATTTATCTTGATGGGTTTATTCAGTTGAGTACCTTGTCTCTCTGCTCTAGAGTTTTGTTTAGCTGCTGGTTTTGTGTGTGTGTTAAGTTTTCTCTTTGACACTTTATTCTTCTGGTTCTATGTTCCCTTGAAGGAAACAGATTAGGACCAGAGAAATCAAAAAAGGTAAGAAAAGAAAAAGGATAATAGTAATAATAATAAATGTTAGATGAGGGGCCCTATAAGACTTAGGAAAATGAATATTTAACTCATGTAAGCAGTGCAGAGTAACAGGAATAAAAAAGTGGAGCACCTACAATGACATGGAAAACCAAATAGAGAAAAATATATAGAATGGCTTAAAAAGCCAGAATGATGAGGAGAGAGTGAAAGAGAAAAGAAAGGACAGAAAGAAAAAAGTTAATGAAAAAAAAGAAAACAGAACAGCCAAGACAGAAATCGAAATCAGTAAAGTTGAGGACTAATAAAAAAGGTGGAATGTGAGACCCACAACAGAAAGGAGAAGATAAAAGATGAAGGAAGGAAAAGAGATATCGTTGGTAGACAAAATCAGTATACACAGAAAATTGGAAATCAATGAAGAAGAAGCACAGCAAATAAGAAATAAGTTAGCAGCACATAATTTAAAAAACAAATGGGGGGAGAGGAAAGAGGAAAAACAAACAAACAAACAAACAAAACAACAACAACAACAACAACAAACACACAAGCAAGCAGTCAAACAAAGCTAAGGAAGAACAGTGTTCTTTCTTGAGCCCTTGTGGAGTCTCTCAAGCTGTGTTGATCAATCAATTACACTGCAGGCTTCTCCATTCAGGTTTTGAGGTGGGTTTTAGTGAGTAAACTAAGTTAATTTTTTTTTAAGTAACTTCTTTTTTTTTTTGGAAAAATAAGGGACCAAAAAGAAGCTAGTACAAAAATAGTGTCTATGTTTTCCCTGCCCTACAGTATCAGCTGGATGTTAGATATCCCAGTAGATCACTACTCTTAGAGGAGCTGGGATATGAACTAGGGACCTCATATATTCAAGGCAGAAATTCCTCCACTGAGCTTCTAATTGGGTCAGTTATGTTTTCAGAAAGCTATTCAGTCACTTTCCCTTGGGCAGGTTTGACTCCCCTAGGGAAGCAGGATTCAGCAGGCTGTATGAGCAGATCCCCACTCCCCTATCCTGGTCATGTTGAGTTCCCTTTTGAAATTTAAATGGCTGAGTACATCACACCAAAATGATTTTCAAGCTTTTTCTAGACCACTCCCTCCTCCCAGGGAACCCTAAATAGGCTCTTGAAAACTTATTAAGGGCTTCCCACTGCCTGACTCCCTTAGGGGAGTTGAAATTCTGATAGTCCTTCAGTATGGAATTATTAAATTGGCTGACTCCACCCTCTCTCAAGCCAGACCTCTGTATCCCAGGGCTGTTAAGTAAATCAGGCTTCCCCAGCAGCTTCACCTCTCCCCTCAGCCTGGTGCCACTTCGAATCAGCTGGTGTGCTCCACAAAGCTCTAAGGGGGTCCAGGCAACCAAACCCACAGAAAGGAAACCCCTCTCCACCCTTTGCCAGAGCACTCCTACTCTCTCTTGGAGAATGTTCCCCCTCGCTGGGTGGCCAGGGGGAGTCGGGGCTTATCCTGGCTCCCTGCCCTGAGGGTGGGACTTAGCTGTCAGTGTTTTCCAGGAACGGGGCTAAAAACTCATGGTTTCATCTTTAGCAATCTATCTCCCTATTCAGTTTCCTCCAGATTGATACTCCAAAGTCTCCTGCTCCTTGGGCTCCCAGAACAACTCACTTGGGCAGGATCCTGTCCCCAGTCAGCTGTCTTTTGGGAGAGAGATGGTGAGCATCCACTTAAACTGATGCCATCTTCATCATTCCCCCAGTTCTTTTTAAAGCCAACTGATTTCTTTAAAGTAAACTCTTTCAGGGACCCCTAAATCAGGGCAAAGTCACACCTGGATCTCTTGTGACACTTTCTGCTCTGGTCTCCAGGCCACACCCCTACTTCTTACCTCAGACAGTTGCCTAAGAAAGGCTGATTATCTGGGGGATGTACTTTAAAGACCAGGTCATTACCATTGTATCAAGTGGATAGACAACTACTTTAGGCAGAGATGAATGTGGTTGAAATTTTGGGTGGTAGCCATTCTCATCTGATCACTTTTATTTCCTAAGAAAAAGTTATCAATTGAGAAATAAGGCTACAGTGGGTGTTAACAGTTTGTGGAGATAGAAGAATTTACAAAATAAAAATTTAAGAGAATTGGAAAACAATTTTACCAGAAAACAGTAGTTTGGCTGAGCAATAGCTGCCAAACTGTGTGTTAATGAATTTAAAGTGAGTACAATATACTTCTTCAGAAATATCCAATTCCTTTTCTTGCAAACATGGAATAGAATGTTAGCTTGGTTTAACTGAGGTAACAGTTTTGCCAGTAATTATGTAAATGAGAAGTGAGCAATGAATTGATTTTAACAAAAGATCATCTTTAAAAGATAAGAAGCTTCATTTCTGATCTGACTAAAGGAAAAAGACAATCCTTTTTTATTCAGTTACAAATATATTGTCAGGTAACTCTGCTTTTACAAGATTTATAAAGAAATTAATTACTCAGAATTTTTTTTCTGGTCTCTAGTTTTGATTGAACAAGACTTCCCACATTCTCCCCAAAATTAGTTACTATCTTTCAAAATTGGGCAACAAATGTTTAAAACTATTCAGTATCTCTATGATATTTTTAATAAAAGAACTATGAGGATTAAATTCAATACTTATCATCAATGTGAAAAATGTGCACTGTACACACAGCTGCTTATTATTGAAATATGTTTCATATTTCTGTCAATATTTGGTAGCATATATATATGGTGAGAAAAAAGTATATAGCTCATAAAGAATTCATCAAAATATTTGTTTGAATTTTGAAGAAAAAATTAAATTTGTGTTTAATCAAAGTAAACTTTCCTCATTTATAGATGAACAGTCAGTGACCAAGACAAGTTAAAATATATTATTGAAATGCAGTGAGTGTTGACATTCCTATATTCAAATCCAGTGTACATTCTTCTGTTGAATGTTTATGATATATTTATTTTGTACTTATTGTTATTTTGGGGGAGAATATAACATAATATGCAACACAATCTTTTAATTTTTCCAGGTATAATTTGTCTTGACAATATAATTCATAAAACAATTTAAAGAAAAGATGCATCAGTATATAAAATTTTTTAAAAAGATTCAGTGAATTTGAATTACTAAGTGTTATACTTTATTAAACTTTTTCTAACTTTACGTCCTTCATAGTATTTCAATATAGATATATTAATTGTTCATTAGATTAAAATCCTAAATAATTTATCATCTAAAATTAAATTTTGAAACAGAACTGATCTTTGCCTTCTGATTTATAAAATCAATTCTGATAAAATATGATTAACCTTAATGACAAAGGCTTTGTCAAAGAAATATTTTAAAATTCACAGATTAGATACAGAGCTATGTTTCAGTAAAAGCTAAGTTTAAAAAAAAAAAATTGCTGATAGTCATAGTCATTTTCAGGGATTCCAGGCAAACAAGATGGAGGCATAAAATGTTCCAGGACTCTGCTACCCATAGAATCTTTGATCAACTAGTAAAAATTGTCAAAGTCATTTCCTTAAAACAGAAAACAGTTAAAGTGCTACAGGACTGGACAAGTGCAAAATCAAGAAAACACAACTTAAAATGGCAGAAGAAGCTCAAAGTGCCTTTTCTGGTCCCTCCCCCAGCAACTCCTATTTTGGTGTGGAGCCAAACTGTTCACTCATTGTGGGTCCCTGACCCTGCCTTGGAGAAAGCAAGTAATCCCTACACATATACTGGGGTGACTGTATGTCAGTGGCAATCTATCTGGTAGCAGCCTGAAAGATTGATTTTTGTTTTGGACTGATTTTCTGTTAGGAGTAGTAAACACAGAAGAAAAGCAATAGCCAATGAAGAGGCAATTTACAAAGACTGTGAAAGGGTTTTTTTGCATTGGACTATACTTTTTGGTTAGCTCCTGGCACTCAAGGAAATCTCTATATATCACTAGAAAACACAAATATAAGGAAGATGCAGCTCAGGAACAAAATCCCAGGGTTAACATTTTTAAAATATTAAAATATAGAGTGTGAAATTAAAGATTACAAGACAAAGACACTGGAAATAAAGATCCATCCAAAGTATCCAAGTAAAAATTCTGAAAATATCATCAAAGATCAGACTTTGCATACACTAGGTAAAGATTTTCTAAAATGATATTTAATATACTCAAAAACATAAAGGCACAAAGAACTAAATGATAGCAGGAAAATGACGAATGAACATTGTGAGAATCTTAGTAAAAAGAGAATGGTACAAAAGGAAACAAAGACAAATACTGTAAAATTGTGTTGAAGATCACAATTACTGAAACAAAAAATTCCCTAGAGGGCTTCAAAACAGATTAGAGCTGGCCGAAGAAAATATCCATGAAGTTAAAGTTAAACAATTAAAATTATTTAGGATGAGGGTCAGAAAGAAAAAAAAGAGTGAGAAAAAAGTGAACAGAATCTAACAGACATATGGGAAGCTATCAAGCATACCAATATATGTACTATGGGAGTCCTAGAAGAAGAATGAAAGAGAGGGACTGAAGAAATATTCAAGGAAATAATGGCAGAAAACTTTAAAATTTTAATGAAATACATAAATATACACATTGAAGAAGCCTGACAACAAACCCCAGGCAGGATTAAATTGAAAAGAACCATGCACAGCCAAATAATAGTCAAACTATAGAATGCAAATGACAAGAAGAGAGTTCTAAAGGTGCAAGAGAAAACAAAACATGTCATATACAAGAGTCACAACTAGATTAAGTAAAGATTTCTCATCAGAAATCATGGAGGCAAGAAGGCAGTGGGTTAAAATACTTCAATTGCTGAAAGAAAACAATTATGAGCTAAGCCTTTTTTCAAAAATGTTGGAGAGATTAAGATATTCCCAAATAAACAAAATAGAAGGAGTTCATCACCACCAGAACCACGTGGTGCTATATGGAGTTCTTCAGATTGAAAGGAAAGGATGTTAGACACTGGCATAAAGAAACAGAGTATGACTGTATAGATTCCAGAGTACAAATTCATAAAGTGTAGTGATAAATCTATGATTTTGGGCATATCATGCATAGAGGTTAACTTTCCACCAAGTAAAAAACATATTGGGGGAAAGAGGGACATAGGAACAGCTTGTGTAAGCTATTGAAGTTAATATGAATTCAAATTAAATGTGATTGTTATAGATTTAGGATCTTAAATTTAAGTTCTATGATAGCCACAAATAAAACATCTGAAAAACATATACAAATAGTTTCTCCCATTGCGGAGGTTGTTGTTTTACTTTCCTGATAAATCATTTGACGTACAGAAGTTTTTTAATTTGATGAGGTCCCATTTATCTATTTTTTCTTTTGTTGTTTGTATTTTGGATGTAAAGTTTAAGAAACTATTGCCTAACTCAAGGTCCTGAAGATGCTTCCCTTTGTTTTCTTCTAAGAGTTTGATAATTCTGGCTCTTATATTTATGTCTTTGATTCATTTTGAGTTAATTCTTACAAGGTGTGAAGTACAAGTCCTACTCCTTATTTAATTTAATTTAATTCAATTTAATTTAAAATTTTTGCAACTGAAGGCCCACCTTGTCCAGCACCAATTGTTGAAAAGACTATTATTTCCCAACGTGGTCTTTGCCCCTTGTCAAAAATCAGTTGGCCAAAAATGAGAGGATTGATTTCTGATCTCAATGTGATTACACTTGTCTATATATCTATCCTTGTGCCAGTCAATGTTTCTTTGATTAGTGTGGCTTTGTAATAAATTTTAAGATCAAGAAGTATGAGTCTTCCAAAATCAATATTCTATAGTAGGATGGCTTTACATTTTTGAGGTCCCTTAACCTTCCATATAAATTTGATGATTGCCTTTTCCACTTCTGCACAGAAGATTGGTGGAATTTTGATTGGGATTGCATTGAATTTATAAATTGCTTTGGGTAGTATTGATAGTTTAATGATATTTAATCTTCCAATCCATGAACGTAGAAATGTCCTTCCATTTATTTAGGTCATCTTTGAATTCTTTTAGCAATGTTTTTAGTATTCAGTGTACAGGTCCTTTATATCCTTGGTTACATTGGTTCTTAGTTATATTATTATTTTAGTTGTTATTGTGAATGGAATTTTTTTCTTCATTTCTTCTTCTGATTGTTCATTGCTAGTGTATAGAAACACTACTGATTTTGGTGTGTTAATCATTTTCACTTTCCTGAATTCATTTATTGCCTCTAGGAGATTTGTCTGAATTGTCCAGGATTTTCTGCATTTGAGAACATATCATATGCAAATAGAGAAAGTTTTACTTCTTACTTCCCAATTTGGATGGCTTTTATTTCTTTTTCTTGCATGATTGCTCTGGAAAGAACTTACAGTATGTTAATGAATAACATTGGTGACAACTTAATGGGGAAAGACTGAAAGCTCTCCCTCTAAGATCAGGAATAAGACAAGATTGCCCACTTTGTTATTCAACATTGTACTGGAAGTTCTAGCCAGAACAATTAAGCAAGAGAATGAAATAAAAGGACTCAAATGGGAAAGAAAGAAGTGAAATATTTCCTATTTGCAGATGACATGATACTATGTACAGAGAATTCTGGTAAACCCATAACAAAAATCCTAGAGCTAAAGAATGAATTCAGCAAAGTGGCAGAGTACAAGATCAAAACTCATTCACAGTTGTATACACTAGTAATGAACTATCAAAAGAAGTCAAGAAAAAAATTCCATTTACAATAGCAAGTAAAAGAACCAAATATCTAGGAATAAATCTGTCTTAGCCAGCAAAGTACGAGAAATCATTTGGCTTTTATAATGGGGATTTATTTGGGGGTAAAAGCTAACAGTTCCAAGGCCAAATCAAGGATTCAGCAGAAACGATTTCTCATCAAGATCAGATACTATTGATCCTGGTGTGTTGTCACATGGTGAAGCAAGATGGCCTCCAATCTCTGTGTGGTTTCAGCCTCCCTTCTGGGCCTCCTCCCTCAGGCTCAGCTGTTCTGCTTTCTTCCTGATTTTACATGCAAGCTGGCATAGGACTTGTCTCTTAGGGCTTCTTCACTCTCCTGACATCGGACTTGTTTTTTCTGGGCCTTTTATGTCAATCTTGGACATTCCGCTCTCTTCCCAATCTCAACTGTAAGCTATCAGGCAAAATGGCTCATCTCTCCCTAGGGCCTCAGCTGTTTAGCCTTCTCCTTTCTGTCACATGGCAGGATAAAAAATGGCAGAGCTCTCTCTTCCTCTGTATCTGTCTGACTGTGTGAGTGTACAATTATATCAGACCCAGCAAGGGGGTGGGGACTCAACCTGAGTCACACACACTGGTGTAGTCAAATCAAAAGCCCAAGCAATCTTATCAAATAATCTAATCAAAGGCCTCTCAGCTGAGTTTAATATAATCAAAGGGAAACACAAGGAGAGGAATAGATTAGTTTACAAACATAATCTTTCTCTTTTTGGGATTCATAAAGGAATTTCAAACTGCCAAAACAATATATACAGCATTAGAGTGTTTATGGACGCCTTTACACTAGGAGAATAAAAATTATGTGCAACAATTGGAGGATAACAATTTCCTCTAGGAATAGATAAGAACAGAATAGCAGAGAGGAGGGGTTGATTTTATCTGTACTTTTTTGTTTCATCAAACATGAAAGAAATATTGAAAATGATCATATTTGTTATAAATGTTGATGAGTAAAAAGTGAGGGTAATTATCCCCATACTTCCCTTTTTGAAATATTTTGTAATGAAAAGAAAGAATATTTGAAATATTAAGATTATCATCTGAATATAAATAAATAATAGGTAATATTCAAGGAGGACCATGCCATCTAGATGAACCATATTAATTAATGAAATTTACATTATTGAATTAGTAAGGAAACATTTATATTGGTAGGAGGATAGTTTATACTATCACAAATAGAATGTGAAGTTTAACTTTTCAATATATTAATGTATAAAAATATTCAGATATCTCACCTGGTCTTAATTTTCCTTTCTCTATTCTATTCATTATAATTCAGTTATACTATAAAACTATTTATCCTCAATTACCATAAAGTATTTTCTTAAATGAGCACAGTGGATGCTTTGCAATAAATATTTCTTTTTAAATACATCTTGGAATTTATTTGTATTAGTAAGACATTCCTATTTGATATTTTTCAAGTCTATCAAAAACATTCTTTGATAATAAGGTTTGAATTTCTGAAATATATAATAAGGCTATTCAAAAATAAATAAAATTTTTAAGGATAAGGAACTTGATTGATATATTTGCAGGGATTTTTCCCATGCTATGAGTTGAAAAAATTCATATTTTCAACTAATTTTTAAAATATTATAATAAATGACAAGAAGAGGTTATCTTGTCTCATGAAATCTGGGTAAATTGGGAGATTGTGGGAAGATGATGAACCAGAAAGCTCAAGAATCAGTCCCTCCACCAGAACAACTATTAAATAGGCAGGAAATTTCTGAGTCAACAAATTTGGATTTCAGTAAAGTACTCTATAGCATCAAGGGAAGAATGGGAGGAAAAGGCTGGTAAATTATCAGTAAATTGCTCTCTCTTGTGGTTAATACCACCCAGTAAATTGTTATCTGTTGTGGTGTTTAAAGCACCCAGCCCCCACTCTCATGGCAGGCTGTAGTGGGGTGTGGCCCCAGTCATAACTTGCTGTGCCAAGAAAAGTGGAGAGAGCCAATTGCTGATCATGGTTTCTGATTAGTTATTTCAGATCACTGGGGGCTCAACTCTGAGTGTGACTATTGTTCCAACCCACCCTGGACAAAAGTGGCAGAGGAGACTTAAAGATAGTATACTTTCTCAGAGTTGCAGAGAACAGCTGACGGGCTGCAATTGCTGTTCAGTTGAAGAATGCACAGCTTTTGGGAACTATAGAAGAAGTGCCTGGCACCCTTCCTGGTTGCTTCCTTATTCCCTCTCCAGGGAAGTTTGGAGCCAGCTCTCTTGTGGGTGCCTGGCCTTTTTCACCAGCTGAGGAAAAACTGACTTGGGAAATTCTTCACTGGCATGCCTCCCTCCCAGAAATTGCCCTTCAGACAAAAGCATCTTGAAACAAGAAAAAGCAATGTAAGAAACAACTTAAGCAGATGACCTGGAGCAAAGCTTACCTACTTTAAGACCTGCAGCAGAAGAACTGGGAGGAGGGGAACATCTGTTTCCTGGCATTCAAATCCCTGTAAATAAGAGAACTCATAAGCACAAGACCAGTTCATGACACAGGCCCAGAAAAGACAGGGAAAACCTTGCACTTTGATTCATTTTGGCCTTACATTCCTGATAGGAGGGCTGAACTCTGATGGAAAGCACCAGTCAAAGCAAAACCAATTTGCAAAGATGGAGATTTTTTTCCCCTTGGAATTGTTGGTTTTGTTAGCTTCTGACACTGAAGAAATCCTCTATCATACACCAGCTGGTTACAACCTCAAGAAGCAGATATCTCAGGGAATAAATCCCAGTGTTACAAGATAATATTATGAGTTAAGATTACAAGACAAATGAAGAAACAGGAAATGATGGCTCATGCAGAGGAAGAGAATAAAAAATCCAGAAAACATGAATGAAGTACACTAGATTGTGGACATACTAGACAATGACTTTTTTTAAAATGGTCTTGGAAATGAAAATGAAAGAAAAGACAGAGAAAGAAATGAGGGATATAAAGAAAACAATGAATGGTCATTATGAAAATCTCAATAAGAGATAGAAATTTTACCAAGGAATCAAACATCACTACTGGAGTTGAATACCACAAAAACTGAAGTGAAAAATTTTCAGGAGGTTTTCAACAGCAGATTGGAGATGGCAAAGAAAGAATTTGCGAACTTAAAGCCAAGGCAATTAAAATGAAGTCAGCCAAAAAAGCAGAAATAAAAAAGAACTATAAAAGGCAAAAATAGCCTAAGAGACCTCTGGGACACTATCAAGCATACCAGTGTGTGCATTATACAGGTCCCAGAAGAAGGAAAAAGAGAGAAAAGGAAGAAGAAATATTCAAAGAAATCCCCAAATTTAGCAAAAGACATGAATATTCACATCCAAGAAACCCAGAGAAAACCAAACAGGATAAACTTGAAGAATAATATGTCCCATCAAATACAATAAACTGTTGAATACAAAGGACTCAGAAAAGGAAATGAGAAAACAAAAATTGAAAAAAAAAAAAAACCACTGAAAAGTGGATTAATAAGTGGCGGTTTCAATGGGGTTGGTAAGTGGTGGTTTAAGTCCTCCCTTCTTAGTTGGCATATTCCTCAACCTATAAAAATAGCCATTTTGATGGGTGTGCAATGGTTTCTCATTGTGATTTAGATTTGTAAATCTAATTATATTAAGTAAAGATTTCTCATTAAAAACCATGGAGGCAAGAGAGCAGTGAGTTCAAATATTTCAAATGTTGAAAGAAAACAATTGCAACACAACAATATTACAACTGGCAAGACTTTCTTTTAAAAATGAGGGATAAATTGTTCAATATCAGATAAACAAAAGCAAGGTGGTTCATCACCGCTAGACCAGCCCTACAAGCAATGCTAAAGGGAGTTCTTCAGACTGAAAGTAAAGAGCACTAGACAGCAGTTCAAAACAACATAAAGAAATAAAGACCTATGGTAGAGGTAGCCATTTTAGCAATTATAAATGCCAGTACTATTGCATTTCATTCTTTGGTATGTAATTCCACTTCTTAATTACAAATGCGGGAAGAATAATGAGAAATCTATGGCTTTGGACGTACAATGTACAAATATCTGATTTGTAGAAAATATTTTAAACGGTTGAAGGATGGAGAGGTAGAAGAACAGCATATTCATATGCAATTGAGCTCAAGTTGTTATCAAACCAAATATGTTTGTTATATATTTAGGATGATAAATTTCAACTCCATGGTAACCACATGGAAAGTATATGAAAAATATATCCAGGCATTAATGAAAAAAGACTTCTTAGAGTACAATTTTTAAAAAAAGCAAATAAATATGAAAGTAGACATTATCAGAAGAATTGTGGGACAAAAAGGTATAAGACATAAAAAGATTAAATATCAAAATCTTGCATTATCAATATTGACTTTAAATGTTAATGGATTAAACTCTCCAGTCAAAAGGCAGAGATTGGCAGAATGGATAAAAAAGCATGACTCAACTATATGTTGCAAAGACATGAGTAGGTGGAAACAGTAACCATGCAAACAGTAACCAAATGAAAGCTGGTGTAACTATCCTAATATCAGATAAAATAGATTTTAAGTCAAAAATAGATTTTAAGTCAAAAACAGTTAAGAGGGACAAAGGCAGTCATTTTATACTGAAAAAGGGTTCCATAAGAAGTCGTAGCAATTAAAAATATATGTGCATCTAACAGCAGAACCCCAAAACACATGAAGCAAACACTGACAGAATTGAAATGAGAAACTAATGGCTCCATATTAATAGTAGGATACTGCATTTCACCATTTTCAATAATGGATAGAACATCTAGACAGGTGATCAATAGGGAAATATGACTTGAATGATATTCTAAACCAACTAGACCTAACAGACATATATTGAACATTTCACCCAACAACAGAATATGCATTCCTATTGAGTGCACAGAGATCATCTCGATTGATGAAGAAAGGGCATTTGGCAAAATCCAGCAAAGTTTCTTGATAAAAACACTTAGAAAACGAGGAATAGAAGGAAGCTTCATCAACATGATAAAGGGCATATATGTAAAACCCACAGCTAACACCATACTTAGTGTTGAAAGACTGACAGCTCTCCCTCTAAGGTCAGGAACAAGACAAGGATGCCCACCGTCACCACAGTTATTCAACATCGTACTAGAAGTTCTAGCCAGGGCAATTACTCATCACTCACTGTATTTTATAGAATCCCCTATCTTAAACAAATACAAATTCTTTATTCTGAACCCCTTTCTTAAAGTAGAAATGATCTTCATTTATTAATAAGGAATAGACTCAAAGAGAATAAATAATTGATGTACAAATGGTGACAAAACAAATTCATTAACCTGAACTGAAATACAAATCAGATTTCTGACCAATTCAATAACTATGTCCAGAAATGCTGGTCAATTAAACAATTGAGGTTTAATTGTTATTTAAGTTCAAAATATTACTTTGATATTTAGGTTCAAAATATCACTTGTACAAATGCAGGTGCAGATTGGAGAAAAGCTGTCTTGAGAATGGTTCTCTAGTTCAGCCTCTAAGAAGTTTAAGTGAGGGTTCCAAAAATCAAAAGCTGGAGTATTTCCGAAACTCAGATCTGGGCATATTATTATTGGTAATAGAATAGAGATTATTCTACTTAACTCTTGAAATGCCAATATTATTGGCAGTGGCTTTATCTTTGTGCCTCACAAACTGAAATACATAAATCCTTTGAACAAGGAAAACTCACTTCACTAGAATGATGAAAATTTAAACACTCATGCTGATGGTAAGTCTGATTGTCTCCTTTTCTCCATTACTTTATATTTTTTCAAGTCGTAAGAACACAACAATAAGATTACCATTGTTAATTTTTGTATCATCATTTGAGCTTTTTCCCATTTAATTAAAATACCCTCTCTGATAACACAGTCAACCATAAAAGAAAATAGACTTTAAAGATTTACACAAAATTTAATTCATTGCTTAGTTTGTTAATACTGTTTTGAAAATTATAAAATGTGTACTCTTTGTTCTCAACCTTCTCTTTCCTATTAGAATGTCTTTACAAAACTCTGCTCATGATTGTGAATTGAGATGGATGGAAATCATGAGACCAGCCTGAATAGTCTCATTGCTGAAAAAGTCTTAGTGATTAAAGCAGCCTGGCATCACTGAGCTTATATTATCAACACAAAAAGTTAATTTTCAAATAGAGAAGATATCACTTCAAATATTTCCAGTCATCCATGAATGTCAGTCTGATTACTTAACAAAAGAAAGCTAGAGTTTAGAATTTTTACTAATGAAAAATGTGTAAAAGATACTTCACCATTGATGATAACAGCTATTAACATTTCCATAATAAAAAAGAGACAGCTCTGCATGTGCGTGTGTATGTGTAGAAAGAAACATTTAGGAAAAAATATTGTTGCAATGAATATTTCTATCAAAATATCAAAATGCTTCTTTGAACCTCTAAAAATTTAACCAAAAGTAAAGAAAACAACAACAGCAATAGGAAAATAAAGAGAAAACTTCAGACTGTTAAATGCATTATAATTTTGTCTGTTTTAAAGTTGTCCTTTAAATTTAAAGATTTTTCTCTACCAATATATCCAGATTTTTTTATTAGAGAAGTTGTGGGCTTACAGTACAATCATGAATAAAATACAGGGTTCCTGTATACTGCCTGTACACAGTGCTTTGAAGCTTTATGTACCCCAGAAACAGGTTCTCAAATCTAATCTAGTCCTGTGGGTGTAAACCCATTGTAAGTAGGGCCTATTGATTAGACTATTAAAGATGCAAGGAACCTCATTCAGGATGAGGCTTAATCCTAATAATGGAGTCCTTCATACATGAAATGAATGCAGAGCTTGGGGGAAAAACCCATAGAAGCAAGAAGTTGAAAGCTACTAGACCAAGAAGAGAAGGTGGAGACCAGGAGATAGGGCCAGATGTCTTACTTGGTGGCAGAGAAGCCAAGACTCGCCAGCAGAAGGTTTTCAGGAAGACATCATCACTTTGATAATGCCTTGATTCGGATATTTTCTCAACTTCAAGCTAATAAATTCCCATTGTCCAAACTGAACTCTTTCATGGTTTCTGCTTTAAGAAGCCTAGGAAACTGAAACACCATCCTATTATTAGCATTTTGCATTGATGTGGTATTTTTGTTACAATTGATGAAAGCACTGTTTTCCCCCTTTCATTTCTTTATTTTTAAAGAAGCTTTAGATTACATAAATGATGCTTTGAAAACATAGGGGATTCCATATACTCCATCCACAATCCCTACCACACTTTCCACCATTAACAACATCTTTCATTAGTGTGGTGCATTGGTTAAAACTCATGAACACATATTGAAGCATTGCTACTAAGCATGGTTTATAGTTTACAATATGGTTTCCAATTTGCACCGCACAATTTTATAGGTTTTGAGAAAATGTTTAATGCCCTGTATCCATCATTGCAATATCATATAGAACAATTCCAGTGTCCCCAAAATGCCCCATGTTCCACCTATTCTTCCCTCTCCCTCCTCTCAGAACCTCTGGTGACCACTGAATTTATATCAGTGTTACAAGTTCTTCCATTAGTAGAATAATAATAATAAGTCTGCCTTAGTCCATAGTTGCATTCCTTCCTTATTTTTGTTCATTCTTCAGTCTTGAGGATTTCGGGATGATCATGCCCACTCTGTTTCTGATTGAGAGGGGGCCTAGATCCTATGGGGCAGATGGCTGGAACTGTCTTGCTTGCAGTTGTAGATACTCTATGTTTTGCGGGATGGGTGTTGTCCATCATCCTTTCGTTAGTTGTCCTGGGTAAGTCCGATGAACTGGATAATAGATGTTGGCTGCAACTCTGCTGAGAGTCAGGGGTCAGCCGGCATATGAACAGACTGAAGATTTAAGTCTCTGGGACATATATATATATAATGAGTATAGTGCTAATGATAGGTTCAAATAAAATGGGCAGAAGAGCCATGTGTAGGAAAATTATAAAGGAGTCTAACTCTGATACTTTGGGGAGATAGGTTATCATAGATTCCAAGGTAAGGCCCACCAACAGGGTCCCGATTTCCTGGGATTAATGCTCTCAAGATGTCTCTAGAGCCCTCAGAAGAACCTCTACTGAGGCACTGTTTACTGTGTCAGTCAATAAGATCCTCCTGAGAAGTACATAAGCATAACCTCTGGAATGATCTCCTGACTCCCTTTGAAATCTCTTAGCTATAAAATCTCATTTGCATTTAGTATTTCCTCCTTTTGGTCTAGGTCTTTTTCCAAATGCATCACTAACTGGCGCTTGGTGATAATCCTTTGGTGTCATTGAGGCTCATCCCCGGGAGTCATGTGGCACACTGGGGGGCAGGGAAGGTAGTAAATTTATATGCTGAGTTTGGCTTAGAGAGAGGCCACATTTGAGCAACAAAGAGGTAATTCTTAGGCAAGATATAATACTAGGCTAAAGGGTCAATTTCACAAGAGCAAGGTTCATAAGTACAATCATCAATATCGAGGGCTTGGTATATTGGTCTGTCCTCATTTGCTAGGCACTGTCCATGTTCTCTAGAGATTCTTGCCACTCTATTAAGAATTTTTCAGGAATTCAGTATTCTGTCCATTATTTTGTGGGTCTCCACCCACCAAGAAAACACTCTATGACCACAAAAACACATTCATATTCCATAGAGGCACACCCAAGTGAATCTCTCTCCACACATCCCCGCACCACCACCGACACCCCACACCAGTGATCCTCCCCTGCCACTGCTGCAAACTTTCTTCAATCCAAAACCTCCCCCAAAACAAAGCCAAAAATAATAATAAAATAAAATAATTAAAATAAATAAAAAAATTTTCCATTGTGCCTTTCATCACCATAAGATGTTACCTTTTATGTATAGTGACAATTTCTTCTGTATATTCCTCCAGTGTCTTATTTTTCTTTCACTTTATTTTCCAGGAAGCTTTAGGTTACAGAAAAGTCAAATAAAAAATATAGAGGATTCCCATATACCCCCTTTTCCCCCCATATCCTCCCCTGCCAATAACATGCTACATGAGTATGGTACATTTATTATAATTGATGAACAAGTATCAAAGCATTGCTACTAACCATGGTCAATGGTTTACCTTAAGGTTTACATTTTGTACCATACACTTTTATAGTTTCTGACAAAATCTGTAATGGCCTGTATTCATCATTGCACGATCATGCAGAACAATCCCAATGCTCCAAAATGCCCTGTTTCGCCTATTTTTCCCTCTCCCCCTCAGAGCATGTGGTAGCCACTAAGTTTCAGTTTTTGAAGAATAAGGTTCATGTTACATGCGTTGATATTGGGGGCTTGCTATACTGACCTGTTTTCTTTTATTAGGCACTGCCTAGATACTCCAGAGATTCTTGCCCCTTTATCTGAGAATGTAGAAGGAAACCCAGGATGGGAGTTTACTGTTTTCTTGTTTTTTGTGTGAATCTCCACCCACTGAGATGACACTCTATGACAAGATGAACATATTCATATTCCATAGAAGCATACCCTAGGTGTAACCATGCCCACATATCCCCCCCAGCACTGGCACCCTGTACCAGTGACCCTCCCCTGCCATATTTGCCAGAAGAACATTCCCACCATTGTAGTTTCCACCACAGACCTGCAAATCCCCAAAGTTCACCTGTTCCTTCCTCCAACCCTCCCCCCAGTTCATGGACAGTCCAACCCAACTCCCCCAAACTTCTCACCCTCACATTCCAGCACCAATGACCCCACTCACATCCCTGTACCACCATCACCCCATCCACTGCCAAACCACCCCCTTCCACCTTATCATGTGTTTTGCCCATATTGAGCATTGACTCGCTACACTCTACTCCATTTCTGTCTCCTGACAACCTAGTTACCAGACTCTAGCTCTGTGGGTCTGCTCAATATGATTAGGTCTTATCAGTGAGTTCATGCAATATTTGCCCTTTAGTAACTGGTTTACTTCACTCAACACAAGGTCTTCAAGATTCATCCATGTTGTACGTGTCAATACTTCTTTCCTTCTTACAATTGAGCAATATTCTAATGTATGTATATACCACATTTTGCTTACCAACTCATCTGTTGATGGATACTTAGGTTCCTTCCAAACTTTTGGCAATAGTGAATAATGCCACTATGAACATTGGTGTGCATATCTGTTTGTGTCCCTGCTTTCAGTTCCTAGGAGTGGGACTGTTGGATCATTTGGCAATTCTATAGTTAGCTTCTGAGGGACTGCCAAACCATCTTCCAGAATGGCTACACCATTCTACATTCCCACCAGCAGTGGATGAGGGTTCCCTTTCCTCCACATCCTCACCACACTTGTAGTTCTCTGTAGTTTTTAATAGCCATCAGTCTAATAGTTGTAAGATGACATCTCATTGAAGTTTTGATTTGCATTTCCCTAATAGCTAGTGATGTTGAACATCTTTTCATGTGCATTTTAGCCATTTGTGTTTCCTCTTTGGAAAAGTGTCTATTCAATCTTGCCTTTTTTTCTTACTCCAAAGGCTTATTGAGACAATGTTCACATACAAGTCCAAGGGTACAAGGTGAGGGCCTTATAAACAGGACATTGGAAGGGAATGGAGAGCACAGAGCAGAACCCAAATGAAGAGTGAAATAAATAGAGGAAGAAAGACTATCACACAGTGATAACAACATGTGGGGAAGATTCCATTAAAATCCCATTTATTTATACAGATATACAGGAACTTATGGGGAGCCCAAGGGACCCACACTACCCTCCATGCACCACGGAGGGTCAAGAAAAAGCCATCTGTCCCCTTGGGTAACTCCATGGGGGCTGGGAGATCTGTACTGGGAGATCTGCCCCAAGGGCATCACCTTCTCCTCTCAGGCAGTGAGTGGCCCTGGAGGTGGTAGCTTGTATCTGCAAAGCAGTATTGAGTGAACTGTCTTGTCTATTTTTTAAATGAGTTGTTTGTCTTTTTATTTTCGAGATGTAGGGATTTCTTTATATATGCTGGATATTAGGCCTCTATCAGATAGATGATTACCAAATATTTTCTCCCATTGAGTAGGCTGCCTTTTCACTTTTTTGACAAACTCCTTTGAAGTGCAAAAATATTTAATTTTGAGGATGTTCCATTTTTCTGTTTTTTTCTTTCATTGCTCATGCTTTGGGTGTAAAGTTAATGAAACCATTTCTTACTACAAGATCTTGTAGATGCTTCCCTATATTATATTCTAGGACTTTCATGATCTTGGCTCTTATATTTAGATCTTTGATCCATCTTGAGTTAATTTTTGTATAGGGTGTGGGATAGTGATCCTCTCTCATTCTTTTGGATATGGATATCCAGTTATCCCAGCACCATTTGTTAAAGAGGCCATTCTATCTGAGTTGAGTGGGCTTGGTGGCCTTGTTGAATATTGGTTGACTATATTTGTGAGGGTCTATATCAGAACTCTCAATCTGATTCCATTGTTCAGTATGTCTATCCTAGGAAAGCACAGTTTCGAAATTATACCATTAACTAAACTATGGTCCATGGTTTAACATAGTGTTCACTGTTTGTGTTGTACAGACCATGGATATTTTTTTACATTTTAGTTCTAGTAATATATATACAACCTAAAATTTCCCCTTTTAGCCACATTCAAGTATACAATTCAATACTGTTAATGACATTCACAATGTTGTGCTACCATCAACATTATTTATTACCCAAATATTTACAGCATCCCAAATAGAAACTTCGTACCATTTAAGCCTTAACCCTTATCCCCTACCATTACCACACCCCTTCGTAACCTATATTCTAGATTCTGACTGGATTCTGAGTTTGCTTATTCTAATTATTTCATCTTACAATATTTGTCCTTTGTGTCTGGCTTATTTCACTCAACATGATGTCTTTCTATGGATGAATGATATTCCAAAGTATGTTTATACCACATTGTCTTTACCCATTCATTGGTTGATAAACCCTTGGGATTCTTCCATCTTGCAACAATTGTGAATAATGCCACTAGGACTTTGATAAGCAAATATCTGCTCAAGTTCTTGATTTCAGTACTGTGGGGTGTATAACTAGAAGTGGGGTTGTTGAGTCATATGGTAATTTTATAGTTAACTTTCTGAGGAAATGTCAAACTATCTTGCACCATTTTACATTCCCAGCATGAAAATATGTCCTGTTTCAAAACCAATGCCTAAGCTGAATGTCAGTGTGGCAATTTGATATTATTTATGAATTACAAAAAGAAGTATAGATTATGTTTGTAAACTGGTCTATTCCTCTGGGCATGATAAACCATTGTTTGTATTAGATTCAGCTGAAACATCTGATTAAATTATTTTAAGATTACGGCTTTGATTCAACCTCATCATTAGAGTGTGACTCAGCATTGAGTTCCTGTCCTCTCGGTGGGCTATATAAATGGACACTCACTCAATAAGACACAGAAGCAGATACACAGAGAAGATACACAGAGGAAAAGAGACAGCTCCATAGACATGGCAGAGGCCCCAGGAGGAAAGAGGCACCATTTACCTGATAGTTTACAGCTGACCTGGTGTAGAGAACAGAGAGCAGCTGAGCCCAGAAAGAAAGGAGCCCCAGGAAGAGAGATGAGCCCTATCCCACCCTACAGCTGAGATTGAAGAAGTTGGACCCACAGAGCCTCAAGAGGGAAGAAGAAGACTGAACCCTCACAGATGTCACCTGCCATCTTGCTTCAACATGTGGCAACAGAGTTTGGTAAGGAAGTAACCTTAAGTTGGACTATTTAGGGCCTTGTAACTGTAAACTTTTACCCCAAATAAATACCTTTTATTAAAACCAACGGATTTCTGGTACTTAGCATCAGCACCCCTTTTGGTTGACAAATACAGTCAGGAAAATGCTTCCCTACATATTCTTTCAGAAGTCTTATAGTTCTTGCTCTTATATTTAGGTCTATGATCCACTTTGAGTTGACTTTTGTATAGGGTGTGAGGTAAGGGTCCAGGTTAATACTTTTGCAAATGGAGTTTCAGTTTTCCCTCATCATTTGTTTAAGAGACCATTCTTTCCCAATTAACTGGTATTTGCCCCTTTGTCAAATATAGTTGGCCATAAATATGAGGGTTGATTTCTGAGCTCTTAATTTGATTCCATTGGCCTATGTATCTATCTTTGTGCTAGTACCATGCTGTTTAGATTAATGTAGCTTTGTAATAAGTTTTAAGATTGGGAAGAGTTAGTCCTCCAACTTCATTCTTCTTTTTCAAGATGGCTTTGGGTATTCAGGGCTTCTTACCCTTCCATATAAATTTGATGATTGGCTTTTCCATTCTGCAAAGACATGTTGGGGATTTGACTGGAATTGTGTTGACTCTGTAAATCGCTTTGACATCTTAACAATATTTGGTCTTCCAGCCTATGAACACAGAATATCCTTCCATTTATTTTGGTCTTCTCTTACTTCTTTTAGCAATATTTTTGTAGTTTTTCTGAAATATCTTTTAAGTTGTGGTTAGATTTTGTGGCAGTTTGAGATTATTTTTTGACACTCAGACATAGGAAGAGAGAGCTCTGTCATTTTTTATCCTATCATGTGACAGAAAGGAGAAGCCCCAAACAGCTGAGGCTCCAGGGAGAAATGAGCCATTTGCCTGATAGTTTACAGCCAAATTTGGGAAGAGAGCAGAACAGCTGAAACTGATGTAGGAAGGCATAAGAGACAAGCCCTTTGCCAGCCTACAGCTGAAATTGGGAATAAAGCAGAGCACCTGAGCCTGAGAGAAGAAGCCTGAAGGGGATGGCAGAAACTGCAACAGAAATTTCCTGCCATCTTGCTTCACCAAATGGCCACATGCCAGGATCAACATGGCTGACTTTGGTGAGAAAGTACCTCTTATGGTGCCTTGAGTTGGACTTTTCATGGCCTTGGAAATGTAAACGTTTACCCCAAATTAATTCCCTTTATAAAAGCCAACCAATTTCTGATACATTGCATCAGCACCCCTTTGGGAAACCAAAACAATTGTTTTTGTATATTTCATGTTTCAAAAACATTGTACTGAACCTATAATTTTTGAAACTTGCTTTTTTGATATTTAACAATGTGGATACTTGTAGGTTTAGTTAAACTACAATGCGTATCCTAATCCATTGTATAGAATTCCCTAATTCATTGAACTTACTTCTTATTGAAGGATATTACAGCTTCAACCACATAAAAATAACATTAAATGAATGTTCTTGTACATGTCACCTTGTATACCTATTTGTGTATTTGTCCAGCTTTGGAATTGCTAGAGTGTAGCTGTGTGTCACTTTCCCTTCACTACGTATTGCCAAATTGCTTTCCAAAGTGATTGACCAATTTATATTCCAACCAATGTGAGAATTATTGTGTCTCCACATATTAGTATAACTAAATTTTTGAATTTTAGCCTATGGAAGGGATTTCATCTATTGGTTGTGCATTTTACTGGTTAGTAATGAGGTTAGCCATCATTTATGTGTTATAACCTTTTGGGTTTATTATTTTGAGTGTCTTTGTATTAATTACCAACATTTCTATGGACATATTTGTTTTTCTGATTTTTTTTTTCAAATTCTTATATTCTGGTTTCTGCATCTTTATCAGTTATATGTGTTGTAAATACCTTCTTCTAATAGCTACTTGCTTTTCATTTTTTATTTTCTGAATTTAAAATGCGACCCTCCAGATTTCCATTTTCCTTCCTTCTGAACACATTTATTTATCAAGCTGAAATTATTATAAATTTGTTCTATTGTTGATAACAATAACTAAAAACACTCTGTGATATAAATTTTAAGCATCATACCTCACCTAGAACCTCCTATCATTCCAATTCCAGTTACAACTACAGGGATCCTTTATCTCCACTGAGGACCCATCTACCTCTCGTCCTCTATGTACCATTATGTGGTATTCATCATAGCAACTTGGCAAACTAAGACACTGACTGTGTATAGTGATTATGTATAATTTGGGTGTAATCATTCTCTTTATAGTGATTATGTGGTTGCCTTAACCAAGGCAAATGATTTTCATGGTATGAAACATTTTTTCTAGCCTCATGGTAACAGTGATATGTTGTAGATAGTATCAGCGTGAGAAGGTGATGATTTTTGGTAATCTCTGTGTATTATCCTTCCTCCCAAGCCCAGGGATGAGTAGCTACAGGCTACTGAGAACTGATGCAACCATATCCAGGCTTCATGCCTTGAGAGTATTTTTGGCCCCAAATCTAGAATGAAGCTGTTCAATTCACCTTTACCCTCTGGAGTAAAACCACTAATGCTCTTTCCTGCTTTCATAACTCAATAGGCCCAAAGTTCATTCACAATACCTGCTCTATTTTTGCCTTCTTTTCCTCAGCTACAAAGATGTTGTTTCTGAATATGGCAAAAAAAATTTTAATCACTTTGCCTATTATTGCTACATTCAAACAGGAGCTATATCAAAGTATGCTTTTGTTACGCCATCATTTTTTGCAAATATTAAACTAGACTTTTTTGTCATAATGAAACCAATATATCAATTTAAGAATTCTATAAACAACCTTTTTCCTCATTCTACAATTTTTTAAAAACATCAGGAATAAAACCTGACAGAAATTAACAACAAAGTTGACATTTCAGCTTCTTCTTGCCTCTGTAAAATGAATTTGCTGTGTAAACTGGAAGATAAACATTTATAATTTTTCTTAATTGAATGGCATGATTTCTAAAAATCAATCTCTGAGAGAGAAAACCATAAAGAAGGTCAGCTATTTATAATGTGAAACTCAGAGAATAGACTAAATACTTTAGATAGATAGATAGATAGATAGATAGATAGATAGATAGATAGATAGAGATCTACCTCCAAAGAATTAGTTATAAAAATACTTCTTTCAGACTTCTAACTTAGAAAGTGTATATCCAATTAGCCATTGCCTTAAAGGCTTTTCTGCTTGCATCTCTTGAGGTAAAGGTCAAACAGAAGAGTTAATTGGAGAATACAACGTGGAATTTTAGGACAAATTAAAGTATCGCTCTCAGAAGTCTGATTTGTTATAGATACCTTATAATGTGCCTGAAGCAATATTGCACCAATGACTTCATGTAAAATAGTTTTATATTGACAGAAAACAGATAGTATCAAAAGATATATTAGCTAAATTACCTTATTGAATACATGGTCTCAATTAGATAGGCTTCTTTAATCATGGATTAAAAGTGGAAAAATATAGATGTTAAGGAAAATGGCATTCTCGTTATTTAACCTTACCAACAGGATCATCTGAACTCCAAGCATAAAGTTAACCGAATTCTTCTATGTAGATATGCTACAGGCTATTTAAAAGAAAACATATGGATGATCTAAGACTATTTTTATCTTGAATAATTTATCACCACCAACTTCCTCTATTCCATCAAATTTCACTATAGAAGCTACTCTTTCTGAAGAAGGCAGTGACAAGGATAGCTTGCTTCCTATCACTTAGTGACCTTTAGAATCTTTCATGAATCACCAAAAAAAAGAAGAAGAAGAAGAAGAAAGAAAGAAAAGAAAAAAAAAAGAGAGAGAAATTAAATTAGTTTGATAAGTGTGTACTTAGGTCCTTTTGAAATAGGATGAAACAAGACCTTGACTGTATGTAATGGTCCTTTTGCTCTTGAGCATATATCCTCCTTTTTATTAAAGTAATGAGAGAAAATTCCCTGGAGAAGGGCCCTTCCTTCACCTTAGCCTTTGCTGATGTAATTACCTTTATAGGACCTAGCTACCATATATTTGGGGACTTATGCTCAGGCAGTATTGCCAGTAGACCAATTAAGAGACTCGCACATATCAAACTGCTACACCCACACCAATACCCACAGACACGCAATTTTATTTTTAAAAAAGGGGGAGGCATCTTTGCAATTAGAAACTCGTTGCTCAGTGATGAGTCAGCACAACCCATAAACCTTCAGGCCCCAAAGTAAAGCTTCTCAGTATCTCTTGCTCTTTGTATTTAAAACAAAAGCTACTTTTTGTCCAAATGTCACCACATTTTGTGGCTTGAGCCTATGTCCTTGCTGAAGACAGACTCTGATATGGAGAGCAGGGAGGGATTGAGCAGCTACAGAGCATAGGTTAGAAAATCTTGTTCCCTGAATGAATGAAACAGATTTTTTTTTCATAACGAAATGTTTCCTGGAAGTGTTGACAATCCATTTTCTTATTTTGCTCCAATTTGTGGTCTTAAACATATTTACAAACGACTGAAGTATTCCACTTAATTGAGCATGTCAGTTGAGGAAAAATTTGTATTATTGAATAATCAAATTCTTAATTTTTAGAAGAATATGTTATATTAGTGACATCTATACATATTTTTACATGCCATGTTCCTTCACTTTGTCATATGATCTTTCATTTTTTAATAACTATATCTCAGTTTATTCATCTACTTACTTGTTTTTGGTTATGCATGTTTTTTTTTTGTGAAGAGTGCTGCTACAATCATTCGTGAACAGTTCTCCTCTTTTATATCTGCACGGGTTTTTCCTAGATACCTACTTGTGATTGGAATTGCTGAAGTAACATACATGAAGTGTGATACCTGTTTTTGACCTTGACAACTAGACAGACATTGAATACTAGAATGTTCAACAGTTTGATTTTTATAAATTATTTAGTAAATTGAATTAAATTCCAATTCATTTAATTAACTTTAGCTAAATTTTCTAATATGTTGGAATATTATCAGTTTCAATGACCAGTTAAGGAGCAGGGAAAAGAGACTACGGAGTACTGGGGTGAGTTTGGAAGAATAAATAGAATGATTAGCATAGGCCCTATTAGGATGTTACTTGATCCAACAATTGAATAAAGTGAGATAGTGATCTTGAAATGAAGCCATGATGAATTGGCTAGAGAGGGAACAAGACCCTGAGGAAATGGTATGACTAGCTGCTTTGAGAAACAGCTAGAAGACTTTTGGCTGGAGCAATGTGAGCTCTGGGAAGAGATGAGATGAGGTCTGAACCATAACAAGAGAGGGAGCAGAGCAGGTCATAAAGAGGCCATTGTGAGAATCTTGGTTTTTACTTTGAGTAAAAGGGGAGCTATCAAAGGGCATTTATCAGAAGAATGAAATAATCTGACATGTTTTAAAAGGATCACTCTGGATTACACCTAATACCACTGATTGTATACTTTGGATGGATTTATGCTTTATTAATATGTATCAATAATATTGATTTGTTAAAAAAAATTTTTTTAATTAAAAAAATTTAAAAAGATGACTTCA
This sequence comes from Cabassous unicinctus, assembly GCA_029593785.1. Classification (NCBI taxonomy): domain Eukaryota; kingdom Metazoa; phylum Chordata; class Mammalia; order Cingulata; family Chlamyphoridae; genus Cabassous; species Cabassous unicinctus. The sequence continues at coordinate 25,481 of JAQZBX010026079.1, forward strand.
CCAACTTGAGGGTAGAGCATAGTACAGATGATGGTGTGTAGGATGAGGAGGTTGATATGTTGTTTTAGGAGCCTGGTGATTCTCTAGGCTTGAGGGATAGAAAGAACATATCAGATATCATAGAATGCAACCCAGTGGCCTCAGAGTGCAAGTCCCGAGAACCCAACTGACAAGTAGAGGGGAAAGGTGGGTGGATGCAATTTGAAAGAGGTAGTAAGAAATCTGAATAAGGGAGATCTAATCTTCTGAAAGGGATGAACAAAGGGTAATTTGCCACAGAGAGATCCATGAAGCCAGTTCAACATGGTCACCTTTCTGGCATTAATACCCGCAAGCTACTGAGGCAGCACGGAGGACTGCTGACATTGGGGGCGGTGAGTCAACAGCTAAAGGGGGAAAAGAGCTTCTCTACTCTCTGGTGGCATGCCAATGCCTCATACTGGAATATTTTAATGAGAAATCAGCTACCAAGGAGTTAGGAAATGTAAGTCTCAGGCTTGTAGGCACCTAAATTACGGAGTAATTAGTAGAGTAGAGCTGTCCTAATCTGCAAATATCCAACATACCTAGACTTTCCAAATTGGAGCAGCTGTGACTAGACCCTCCAGAAAGAACTTCAACCTTCTCAGAGTAAAAAGGTTATGAATGTGAGATACATTTAAGCACAGTCTTATGGCATCATAATGATGGAGAAAAAGATAATGTAACATTCAATAAGCCCTGTTTGAAGAGGCAAATTTAATGAGAGCAAATACTAAGAAATCAGCTAGATGCCTGCAAAGAAGTAATGCCATTAGAATACAAATGCTCTTGATTTCTCGTATCATTCTGAAAGCTCCCCACCCTCTCACCTGTTCCAAGTATAGTCTTAGCCTTGACTTAGTCAAAGCTTCTCCTTCCCATGAGTGGTTAAGATATGTGTTAATAAAAGTAACAATAAGCATATTTCATAAATTACTTCCGCCTTGACTGTGAATCTATTTTTCTTTTGCCCCAGCTTCAATTAAATCTCTAGGTTGCTTATAGAACCATTTTACATATTATTTCAAAATGGTTAACCATATAGCAGAGGTCAACAAATTACAGCCTGTTTGCCAAATTCATCCCACTGCTTGTTTTTGTCAACAAACGCTTACTGGAACACAGTCATGTATGTCTATTAACATATTAACTTATTGTCTATGGCTGTTTTCATGCTAGGACAACAGAATTGAGTAGTTGAAACAGATATCTTAGGGTCCTTATTTAACAAACTCTAAAATATTTACTATCTGACTATTTACAGAAAAATTTGCTGACCTCTGCTATCTAGAATAATTTGCCTGGTATTTCATGTTGGGTAACAATTGTCTAAAACACCTTGGAGCAGGACTTGAGGTCAGTTATCTTTTGATCATTCTCTTTACCTGCAATATCCAACCGCCTGCAGATTTAATCATTTTGTGACTTGATTAAATTAAATCTTTAATGCTTATTTTTTTTTACTCTCTTCTAATTGTTCCCAGGCTCTTGCTCTCACATACCTGAATTAATATAATAGGCTACTGAAACTCTTCAATCTTTTTATCATTCCAATTCAAACCAAATGCCAATGCCAGGTAAAGCTTCCTAATATCTTTATGTAACTGCCTTCTCAGAAGCATACAGATTTTCCCAATTTCCCAATAAAGCTAAAGCCCTATTTTCCAATGCTTTCAAGTTTCCATTATAATCCCAAAATAACACTTTCCACTAGTCACCCGCAGAAACACTAGTCATTATTCAGAAAATTCTTGACACTATTACCCAAATACTACCTACCGATGAAAATGGAGACTCCAGTAATATAATTTTCTTTTCTGGGATGTATAGAAATTTTTCCAGATACCTGACTGTGGCAGTTTGGTATAGTTATGAATTCCAAAAATAGGTATGGATTATGTTTTTAAACTGGTCTGTTCCTCTGGGCATGATAAAATTATAATCAGTGCTTTAATTGGGCCACGTCAATAGGGTGTAGAGTCCCCGCCCCTTGGTGGGCAGGGACTCAGAGATAAAACATATGGCAAAGGACATAGCTGGAGATCTGATGCTGAGTTTTAATGCCAGAGCCCAGGGAAGTAAGCACACACAGAAACTTGGTCGTGAGGAAGGAGAGAAGGCCCCAGGAAAAGAGATGTGCCGTTCACCTGATAGTCTACAGGTGGCCTTGTGGAGCGAGCAGAGGAGATGAGCCCAGAGACATGCAAGCCCTGGGAAGAGAGAAACGCAGGAAGCTTGAACCCTTGCAGAGGTCAGCAGCCATCTAGCTCCAACACCTGGCAATAGACTTTGGTGAGGGAGTAACTTATGCTTTATGGCTTAGTAACTGTAAGCTTCTACCCCAAATAAATACCCTTTATAAAAGCCAACAGATTTCTGGTATTTTGCATCAGCACCTCTTTGGCTGACTAATACACTTACCATTCCCTATGACATGGAAGGGTAAGAAAAAAAAGAGAGATTTTATTGAATGGGACTTGCATATTCAAGGCTTATTGAAATCCAAAAATGATTCTTGAACTGGGTGAAGCTTTCTGATAGTTAATAAAATTTTAGTTTTAGTTCCCTTTTCTAAACTTTCAAGAGTACTAGGAAAGGATTTTCTTAATCATTGATACTAGAATTTCCTAATGCATTATAGACAGTATGTGAGTAAAAGACTGAATGTCAGAATACACCTGACTCCTGATATTTGTTTGTGGTGTGTGTGTTTGTGTCAGGAGGCAGAGAGTGCATGTATGTTACCCTAGTCTGCACACAGAAAGGAGGCAGCGGACTTTCACACCACTTCTTTGGAGGGAAGAATATACAGAAACTTATATTTGTAAAATAAATGAAGATCTTCTTCTACCAAAACTCTGAAAAGAGTTTTCCATTTATGAAATGATTTCACTAAAAGTACATCTTAGTCATAAAATGTTCACACCTAAAGGATGACCTATGCCTACAAAGGGTTAGAGCAGTACTGAGATCTGACAAGTGATAGGAGATGGCATTGGTCATATGAGGAGTGAATATTGAAATGGGGAAAATTTGCCCTAATCTTCAAGGCATATGAATTTATTACTGTAGTGTAAAAGAGTCTCTGTAATGCTTCTGAATCTAGATGAGATATTTCTCCAAAATTTGAAGAGAAAAGCTTTTTCTAGACTCTGATACTTTTTTTTTTTTGCAAAGGTCATTAAAAAAGTTTTTGTCCTTGAAAGGTTAGATAAGCCAATAGGTTTTTATTTGAAGTTGCAAGTGCTCTCCAGGTGCTTATTTCTATAGTGGTATGACACATTGCTCTCGTCGAAATTTTAATCTATATGGTAGAAAATCACAAACAAGTATCATAGAGTGTATTGCTTTCTGCCAAAGGTTATTCGGATAGCGTTGAATGATGAGGTTAGTTCTTTGGGCAGTTAACATCATTCTCAAGATTCTATTTGATATGAGTAACAATTATGAGAAATACACTTTAAAAATCAGTTCAAGAAGCTGAAAAATATAAATCTGTATTATTTTTATGATTTCATGGAAAGTGGAAAACATGCACAAATTTTAGGGAGCTTCATGAAGCATTAGAAAATGGGAGAGAATATTCTTATTTATTGGAAATTCATAATGGTAAATTTCCTTAGAATATACCAGTATAAGCTAGAAAAATAT
>JAQZBX010026080.1:0-29137 GCA_029593785.1 Cabassous unicinctus
ATCATTAGAGGATACTTTGAAAAATTATATGCCAACAAGAATGATAATTTAGAGGAAATGTGCAAATTTCTAGAAACTCACAAACAGCCTACACTGATGAAAGAAGAAATTGATGAACTCAACAATCCAATTACAAGTACAGAGATAGACTCAGTCATCAAAAATCTCCCAACTAAGAAGAGCCCAGGACCAGATGGCTTCAGAGCTGAATTCTACCAAACATTCTGGAAAGAGCTAACACCAATCCTGCTTAAGCTCTTCCAAAAAATAGAAGTAGAAGGAATATTGCCTAACTCATTCCATGATGCCAACATTACCCTAATACCAAAGCCAAATGAAGATACCACAAGAAAGGAAAATTACAGACCAATTTCTCAAATGAACCTAGAAGCTAAAATCCTCAACAAAATACTTGCTAATCACATTCAACAATATCTCAAAAGAATTATACACCATGACCAAGTGGGTTTCATCCTGGGTATGTAAGGATGGTTCAATATAAGAAAATCAATCAATATAATACACCACATAAACAGATTGAAAGAAAAAAATCACATGATCATCTCTATAGATGCAGAAAAAGCGTTTGACAAAATACAGCACCCTTTCCTGATAAAAACACTGCAAAAGATAGGAATAGAAAGAAACTTTCTGAATATGATAAAGGATATATATGAAAAACCCAAAGCTAACATCATTTTCAATGGTGAAATCCTAAAAGCATTCCCTCTAAGATCGGGAACAAGGCAAGGATGCTCACTATCACCACTCCTATTTGACATTGTCTGAGAAGTACTTACTCGAGCACTGAGGCAAGTAAAAGATATAAAAGGCATCCACATCGGAAAAGAAGAAGTAAAAATTTCATTATTTGCAGACAACATGATCCTATACATAGAAAGCCCTGAGAAATCTACAACAAATGTTCTAGAACTTATAATGGAGTTCAGGAACGTTGCAGGCTATAAGATCAATGCTCAAAAATCAGTAGCATTTCTGTACACCAATAACGAGCAATCTGAGGAGGAAATCAAGAAAAAAATACCATTTACAATAGTAACTAAAAGAATCAAATACCTAGCAATAAATTTAACTAAAGATGCAAAGGCCTTATATACAGAAAACTACACAGCACTGTTAAAGGAAATCAAAGAAGACTTAAATAAATGGAAGAATATTCCCTTTCCATGGATAGGAAGACTAAACATCATCGAGATGTCTATCCTACCCAAACTAATCTGCAGATTTAATGCAATCCCAATAAAAATCAACACTGTATTTTTTAAGGAACTGGAAAAACTAACTACAAAATATATTTGGAAAGGTAAGAGGCCCTGAATCACCAAAGACATATTGAAAAAAAAAATGAAGTTGGAGGTATCACACTACCTGACTTTAAAACATGCTACAAAGCTACAGTGGTCAAAACTGCATGGTATTGGCACAAGGATAGATATACTGACCAATGGAACCGAATTGCGAGATCTGATATAGATCCTTGCATATGCAGTCATCTGATATTTGACAAGGCCACCAAGCCCACTCAGTTGGGAGAGAATGGCCTCTTCAACAAGTGGTGCATGGAGAACTGGATAACCATATCCAAAAGAATGAGAGAGGAACACCATCTCACACCTTATACAAAAATCAACTCAGGGTGGATCAAAGATCTAAATATAAGAGCCAAAACCATAAAGACCTTGGAAGATAATGTAGGGAAGCATGTACAGGACCTTGTAATAGGAAATGGTTTCATTAACTTCACACCCAAAGCATGAGCAGCAAAAGAAAAAATAGATACATGGAATCTCCTCAAAATTAAAATCTTCTGCACCTCAAAGGATGTTATCAAGAAAATAAAAAGGCAGCCTACCCAATGGGAGAAAATATTTGGCAACAATATATCTGATAGGAGCCTAAGATCCTGCATATATAAAGAAATCCTATACTTCAAAAATAAAAAGACAAACAAACCATTTAAAAAATGGGCAAGTGATCTGAAAAGACACTTCTCCAAGGAAGAAACACAAATGGCTAAAAAGCACATGAAAAAATGTTCAACATCACTAGCTATTATGGAAATGCAAATCAAAACTACAATGAGATACCAACTTATATCCATTAGAATGGTGGCTATTAAAAAAACAGCAGACTGTAAGTGTTGGAGAGGATGTGGAGGAATGGGAACCCTCATCCACTGCTGGTGGGATTGTGGAATGGTCCAGCCACTGTGGAGGACAGTTTGGCGGTTCCTCAGAAAACTAACAATAGATCTTCCGTATGATCCAGCGATTCCACTGCTGGGTATATACCCAGAAGAATGGAAAGCAAAGACACGAACAGATATATGCACACCAGTGTTCATAGCGGCATTGTTCACTATTCCCAATAGTTGGAATCAACCCCGGTGCCCATCAACAGAAGAATGGATAAACAAAATGTGGCACAAACATTCAATGGAATGTTACTCAGCTGTAAGAAGGAATAAAGTGCTAACACGTGGAATAACATGGATGAATCTTGAAGACCTTATGTTGAGTGAAGCAAGTCAGGCATTGAAGGATGAATAGTACATGACCTCACTGATATGAATTGGGGAAAGTGAGCAGTCTCCAAGAATCATTTTCTGAAAGATAGGTTAACAAGAGAGAGAAAGAGAAGAGAAGGTTGTGAGCCATCACCCATATGGACATAGTCTATGGTAAAGTGATAGAGTATAGTTGCATATTGAAGGATAGGACAGGTGGGTAGTGATATTACTGGGCTTGTTGGTGCAGGGTCGACAGGTTGGTAGATTAGGATGGGCGGGTTAAAATACCCAGGATACTGAGGGGAGAGATGGAAGAGGGACCAGGTGAACACAGGATTTGTGGGTATGAGGTTGAAAGTGCAGGGGTGGGAATGCTCTTATGGCAATATGACAAGGGAGTGTCAGTGGGTAGGGTGTTGGTTGGGGGGCCATTCAGGATGGGGCGCAATCTGGAGTAGGCTTCTGGGAATTGTGTGAGTGTTCATCCTGTCATAATGTGTTGTGTCGGTGGGTGAAGACCCACATGGTGAGTGGGAAGGAAATGGACCCCCATCTTTGGGAGGACCAATTCACCCAGAAACAGACAGGTGGGTGACTCTTATGAGCAAATGTGGATCCTAATAGGGGAGGACAATCAGCATGTCAAGACCTTTTATTGCATTTAACTATGAATCTTGTCATCCAATGAGTCAAGACAGGGGGTCTCATGTGCCCCAGGGGGATGGGGAGGAAGGAACAGAATAGATCAAACAGGGGGTATTTAGTGGTCAGGGGAAATGTTTTTCATTACCTTACAGTGATGGACACAGGACATGGTAAATATCATCAAAAATTATTAAATTGTACCATCTAAAATGTAAACTATACTGTAAACCATTGACAATGTTTAGTAGCTATGTTTCACTATCTGTATAACAGTTATAACAATGCTACCATCCACATACCAAAAGGTTTTAATATGGGGTGAGGAAAAGGGGAGGAGGTTGGGTATATGAGCGTCTCTAGTATTCTGTACGTGACTTTGCTGTGACCTAAAACTTCTTTGAAAATTAGATGCAAATTTGGGAGACACTGGGGAGTGAGAGGGAGAAGGTGCCACGGTATAGGCTGGACAACCGATAATGCAGTGATAAAAGGAAAAATGTTAAAAAAATTTTTTAAATTTTTTTTGTTTTTTCCCATTTTTTGAATATCCCAATCCTTTAATTTAATTTTATTTTTAGTGTTTTTTTAAAGTTTCCATGTATTTTACCTCTTACATTTAAACTTATTATTATTTCATTTTCCTATTAATTGTATTTGGCTATTATATGGGCTTCATCTTTAAGGAAGGTTTGGATCACAGAAGGGTTACAATGGGGGCAGGAAAGGAACATTGGTGGGGGGTGTCAGGGATGGGGATTTCATGGGAGGAAGTTCACCTGAATGTACATAAAAGATATATAAAATTGTTCAAATGATCAAGGGGTGGGGCATGGTCACAGTGGATGGAGAATCACTCAATAAATGAGAGCATACTGAATTCCCAGCCTGGATTGCTCTGCCACATTCTCCAAGGGAGCAGCAACAGTCCCCCAAGTGCACGGGCAGTGTCTGGCAAAGGAAGATGGTCCAATAATGGGTTCTTGTTATTGATGACTAGCCTTACAAGTCTTTCCTCTTGTAATTGAAACTTAGCCTACTGTTATGGGGTGCCTAAAGATTGCCACCTGAGAGCCTCCTTGTTGCTCAAATGTGGCATCTCTCTAAGCCAAGCTCAGCATATGAATGCATTACCTTCCCCCCAGTGTGGGACATGACTCCTGGGGATGAGCCTCCCTGGCAATGAGGGATTACTACCAAGTGCCAATTGGCAATACAACTGGAAAAAGACCTTGAATAAAAGGGCGAAAAGGTGAAGACAAATGAGTTCATATGGCTAAGAGACTTCAAAGAAAGTCAGGAGGTCATCCCAGAGGTAACGCTTACACACACCTCAGTAGGATCTCATAGAATCCACCAAAGTGGATATCACTGCAAACAGAGGGGCTCCTAAGGGCTCTGGAGACACCCAGGTCCTATATAAGGGGGGATAGCTCCAGACATTGATGCCTTATTAGTGGGCTCTACTTTGGAATCTGTGCTCCTGAGAGTGACAGAGTTGGACTCAAATAAGTCCTCCCTGCACATGGTCCATCAGTCCCTTCAATTCAAACCTAAACTTGGTGCTGGAGTTTGTAGGTGTACTTCCAGAGACTAGAGCCTTTGGCCTGCCCATGTGCCAGCTGTGCCTGGAATCTCGGTGGAGCTGCAACTCCTATACTACAGCTCAATGTACTCACCCAAGACAGCTGGCGAGGAGATGACGATGGACAACGGCCATCCCAGGGAATGGAGAGAGTCTGCAGCTGCAGGCAGGATAATCCCATCCATCTTATTCATGGGATATAAGCCCCCTTTTACCTGGAGCTAGAGTAGACATCACCATCCCAGACTCCTCAGGATTGGGGGAAGAGCTATGGACCATAGTGGACTTATTGGCACTCTGTTGTAGACATATTGTGATTCAAGCAATGCAAGAAATTACAACATTGATGTGGAGCCAGTGGCCACTGGATGCTTTCGGGGCAGGGAGAGGGAAAAGCAGTTGTAATATAGGGGCTTTTTTGGGACTTGGGAATTATCCTGAATGACATTACAATGACAGATATAGGCCATTTTACATCAGCATATAACATGCAGAACTGTGTGAGAGAGAGTGTGGTCTACAATGTGAACTATGGTCCATGCTTAGTGGCAAAGCCCCAGGATGTGTATATCCACTGCAGGTGATGTGCCACACTAATGAAGGATGTTTATGTGGGAGGTTGTGGGAGGTGTGGGAGGTGGGGAACATGGGAATCCCTGTAATTTTTGTGTAACATTTATGTAATCTAAGCATCTTTTAAAATATTAAAAAAAAAAAACCAACTTAGCTCTATATCTCATTTTCTCTATTAGACTGTTTTAGGGAGTTGCATATTTGCCCACACTACAATCAGATATTCAGAGAAAGTGGGTGTTTTTAAAATATTTCAATATTTACTCTGGTGTCATCACACCTATGAGCTCATACTTTATTGAGGAAAAACAACAAAACAAACCCCAAACCTTATCTATTCTAATTTGCCTGACCCAGCCCTGATCGATCTTTTGAGCAGACTTTTAGGTGACTGTATCCATTTTGAAGCTCTGGCATTCAAAGCTTTGCCTGCCAACCCTCCACCCAATGCCATGTAGGTGCATGAGGTTTGTGTTACATGATCTCGTGGTGATGGAGGAGAGTTGAGGCCTTTCGATACAGGGACTAACCTGGGTCCTCTCTGGTCTCTGAGTCAGTGGAGATTTTTTTCTGCAGACTCCACCATGGACTGGAGAGCAATGTAGTTTTTCAATCCTTGGACATTCTGCTGGTGTCTGCTATTGAGTTTTGTCACTGAGGTCGCTTGTGGTGTGATCTTTCAGCTTGAAAAATGGTAAGGAGGAAAACGGCCATGTCTGTGTGCTGAATAGACCCCATCTCAGTCCTCACTCCTCACTGTGATGACAGATGGTGCTCAGACAAGGACGTTTGTCCCATGAGGCTTGGCTACACCCACAATACTCTACTGGGATACCTATCATACCCCAATGGCCCACATAGGAATTTTATATCTGTGCCCTCTGCTTAACCAAACTCTGTTCTCCAATTCACTTGGATATGGCCATGCCTGATTTGATGTGTCAGGATTGAAAAAGTACATATGGGTGAGCATGAGGCTGCCTGCCAGAAAACTCCTTCTAGAGTCCCATAAAGAAGTGGGTGGAAGGACCTTTTCCTCATCAAATCCTGTACTCCTCCCCACTCTGGGACTTTCCACTGCCTGTCATAACCACTTCTTATACTATGATACCTCCACAAGTTTCACAAAACATTCTGTAGTCTTAGTGAGAGTCGTGCATTCAATCTGCATCCTATTCTACTCTGTTCTGTCTTGTTTCAATCCATAACTAAGGAAAAATCCCAAAACAGCACAAATAAAACAAACTTGCAAAAACCTACCTTAATACCCCAGCTAATTTCATGACCCACCCTGATCACCACAATCTGCCATGTGAAAAAAACTCTGAGCTGCAGAAATGTAGAAAATCCTTCCTTACCCTAACGTGACTAGCTTTTACAAATGTTGTCTTTGTAAGTAAGATAAGAAACTCTCATTCAAATCCAAAGCTTCTCAGTGGCCTCTTTATTCTAGGAAATACCTTCAGATTTTCTTTCCCAGGAGCAATAAACATTAGGTTTTGGCTTAGGAAGTAGAAGATGGCAAAGGAGCCTAATTTAGGAGTAAATTAAAATGATATGTTTCATCTTTGCAAAATATTATCCCCATCCCAGAATCTTCTACTCTTAAATTGTGACATGTCTTCTATAAGAGAACCTTTGCTAAACGCCAAACCTCAATTTCGGCTGCTTTCCTTCCTTTATTTATTTATGTTTTGTCATGACAACACACTAAGAATTCCTCATTAATCCAACAGGTCTCTAGACTTAGACCCAATTACAGGCAAAAAATAAAAAGGATATGATCAGAAACAATAAAAAGTAGCTACTCTCCCTACCTCTGTATGGAATACAACATCTAATCCAAAACTGAGCTTTTGAAGCTAGTCATAAAGACTCCAGATGGTTTATTTGATTTATCAAAGGACCCAGTGAGACTTCCCAGGTCAAAGGCTGCAGCTTAAGTTCCTTCCCTAGGAAAGTTTGACCTCCTCACCTTACTCCTCCTCATCCTCCATCTCCATCATATAGATATGAATGTGGACAGTAAAAAGGCCAAATAGGGGGTATTAATGGGAAGAGTTTGAAAATCAGTATAATTGAAGATCTTCAAAATCTTTGTAAAATTTACTTTGTGTGTCATGTCAGGACTGGAACATTCCCTGACCCCATTGGCATATGGTGGTCCAAATGGCTAATAAATTTACTAAGACTCACCGGCCAAGCACACTACTTTGATTTTGCATGTCTCTGGTACCATGGAGTTCAAGGCTAACTTGGATGATGTGGTCTAGAAGCTATAACGATCAGTTCTGAGAGATAATTGCAGCATGATCCAGTCCATTTTTATCCATGGTATGTGACATATAGCAGTGTTTCCACAATGCGAAGATATGGTTTGCAATGAATGAATGAATGAAAACATAGAAGATGAATGGATGGATGGATAGATGGATAGATAGATGATAGATGTAGTCCCATCTAAGATGGGGATAAGTAGGTTAAAATAAAATTAATCAGAAATATTTATTGCAAGAAAGCTCAGAGCTTTTAGAAGCATTGCAAATATCCACACAAAGGTTAAATATACAGGTTCCTCAACATCTTGACCAGTGTTTAAAGGTGAAGTTTCCGTGGCACACACATGTGAAAACAGTGATGTAGACACAAGAACCTGCACTTTAGCCTCAATCAGAACTGAGTTTGATTGAGCATTTAAAAAAAAAAAAAAAAAAGCTAAAATGGCCATAGCTTAGATTTTCTAAACTTTTTTTCTTTAATATTACTTTAATTGTAGCAATGCTAGCAAATGTGTATGAAGCATTTCATTTTATTTGTTACTAAAAATATTCAAATCCCCCCTGTCCTTTTCTATTCCTCTAATGCACTAATCTGTCTTTTTTTTTTCAAATAATCTTTCTTTTCCTCCAGTCTACTAGCAAATCTCACTCAGTACTCAGTGCTGAATTTCAAATCTGCAGATAAAATATTCTTTGATGGGTCTATCCCTATAATTATTTGCAGGATAATCTTTCATTTGAATATTAGCAAACTGTTGACAATCCTTTTTTCGTACCAATGAACTTTTCATTTACAATTCCCTGTGGTTGTTCTTAATGCAAGTTTTAAAGTAAATAATGTTAGCATATGAGCTGATAAATATGCTGTTGAAAGACTTCCATTTTCTATCCACCAGCTGTCTTCTCTGAGAGGCAAAATGTAATGAATCCCAGGAAGAGGCTTATATAGTACCACCCATTCCACTAGGATATTTTATTTCTATGCTTGGGAGCAGCCAGTTGTAGGCTTAAATAGAATATCACTGAGCTTTTGATTAGAATGGCTTTTGTTATTTATTTTAACCTGCAGAGATTCAAAATGCATTTCTAATTTGATTTTAAAAATCTGAGCACCATGGGTGATAGCAGCTACTATATTTCTTCAAAGAGTTTCTGGAAAGACAAGTGGTTATTAACATTGAGTTCAAAATGTACCTTAGTGAGCAAGGAACAAAAGAAAATTCCTAACCATTGGCGAATGAAATGACATTCATTCATTATGTTATCAGCAAAGCCCTTCTGAACACCTACTATGTGTTAAGTTACTATGTAATGTATATGTTTGCATATCTTCTGTGTTTGTGTGTGTGTGTGTTCCTGACAAGTTAGTGGTTATTATCTTGATAACGGGAGATTTTCCTCAAATCTGTCTTATTCTTAGATTTTGGATAAAACCTGTCTGTCCACAGTGGAAGCTAGCATTAGATCCTGCCAATATTAAGTGCTGAGAGGCAAGGTTTTGACCATTAGCTCCACAGGATTCCAAACCAGCAGTAGAATCAAGTGGATTAAGATGCAGTCAGCCCGTTCAGAAAACAGCAAAGCTTAAGCACTGCATTGAATTTAATGGGAACTAGATATTTTTCTTCTTTTATATTAAGCATAATAACATTTTGATTGTTATAACTACTTGAAAGGAGAGCATTTCAAAAGCAAATCTATACTAAAAATATGTCATCATAACTATCCTTTCAGTTTGCTTGCTTAAGGACTTTAGCTCCAGAAATACTTTGACTAACCCCAAAATACTGTGACATTCTCTCTCCTGTCTTTACCAGCCTTCTTGTTTGGCCCATCACTACAATCACTCTTGTGTGTACGATTTCGATTAACTTGCCTCTTTCTTCCAACTTCACAGAACTCCAATCTTAGATAAAAATTAAGCATACCTTTCCATGTGTTGGCTTCTTATAGAGTGGCTGGACATAGCTGGAGAAAATCACACAGACAAGAGGATGGGTTTTGCTTCAATTTCATGATTTCATACTTATAACATGCTCTTAGGGCTGCCCAGAATACATATTTCCCTCCCCTCATAATCTTGCTTTCCTATTTTCTGGGATGAGTATTTCACACCTTCTCTTTTCTCCCCAAACCTCCTACCCCAACTCCCCCCTTCACTCACAGAAATTGATCTAGCTTCATGCTTTGGAAACCAAAAGACATCCCAGAAGAATGTCCCATTTTTGGTACAGCTGAAGACTTTATCTGTGGCTGGGTTGCAGGGTCAGCAATCTTCCTAACTATTTCATGGCATTGGAAAATTTCCTTTTCCCCTACAATAGCATGTAAATGCTTTATGTCTTTATGTCTGACAGTTGTAGGGTCCAGAATGTGGCCAAGGCCATACTTGTCTGTACCAAAATATGATTCATAAATTTTCTTAAGTAGGTGCTGCTAGTTGTGACAATTATCAAACACTTTTTTTCTGTTCATGCATCCTCTTTATTTTTTTTAATTTACTTATTTTTATCCCCCCCCCTAAGTTGGCTCCCTCATCTGTCTGCTTGCTGTGTCTGCTTGTCTTCTCTAGGAGGAACCAGGAACTGAATCTGGGACCTCCTACATGGGAGGTGAGTGCCCAACCACCTGAGCCACACCTGCTCCCTGCTGGCTGCACCAGCTGCTCATTGTGTCATCTGCTCATTGTAGCAGTTGCAGTGCCTGCTCGTTGTGTTGTCTGCTCGTTGCAGCATCTGCTTGTTGCAGCGCAGGCTCGTTGCGGTGGTTGCTGGTTGCAATGTCTGCTCATTGCAGCATCTGCTCATTGTGGCATCTGCTTGTCTTTAGGAGACACTGGAAACAGAACTCGGAACCTCCCATGTGGGATGTGGGCACCCAACTGCTTGAGCCACATCTGCTCCCCATCCTCTTTATTTTTGTCCTTTAATCCAGGACTCAAATACAAGCCCATGAGTGATGGAATGGAAGACAAACTCAAGGGAATGGCATATACAAAAGGACTCTAAGACATTTAGAGTAGAATTAGAAGGAGCTGGAATTCCACAAGCTGATTAGAAAGAAGGAAACAACTACTAAGGTAATAAAAATTTTTACTTCCCTATTTTTGTTGCTTGAGTTAGAGGTTATTTCAATAAATAACAGAGATCATATGTTTTAAGCATTTGCCGTCTGTAGACTGGATGTGAATATAAAAATTTTTGGTACAGATTATTTCGGGAAATTCTCTGATTTAGACTTAGGACATTTTATGAAATATAACCTTAACTGGTATTTGAGTGTTATTTATTTATTTATTTTTGCATGTCTCTTTATAACCACCATATTGTAATTGTTAAAACTGTTTTTTATTGTGGTTTAGGAAAATGTGATGTCCATCTTTCCTGCTATGCTCTAAACTCAATGAAAGTAGACTCCATTCATTCGTGTTTATCCATTTACACAAGAATAAATTTTTATAGAGTGCCTACATTATTTCAGTGTTTTTCTAGATTTGATGCTTTAGAAATAGTCCTACGAGATAAAAGTTATAGTTTTTAGGGAGATTATTTTTGTTGTTGTTGAGGGAGAAATTAAATAATATGTTTGTAGATGCATTTATGTATACATATTGTGATATACAGGATGAGGAAGAATAAAGCAGGGTCAAGAGAACAGAATTATAAAGGACCAGGGTTGGGTAGCTGTCTTGTGAAAAATAGTCACCAAAGGCTTCTCCCAGTATAACTGATCAGAGAACTAAAGGAAAGGAGGGAGTAAGTCCAAAGGATACATGGCAAAGTGGATAGCTAGTGCAAAGACTCTGAGGCAGAAGCATGCTAAATATGTTTGGGAAACAATAAGGAGGCCAGTGTGATTGAAATGGTGACCTAAAGGAAATGAGGTCAAAGAGAATTATAGGTGACAGGTTATGTAAGTTTTTATAGACAGCTACTAAGACTTTGGTAGAGATGAGGAATAGCAGAATTTTGAGAAGAGCCGTAACATGATCTGATTTAAGATTACCAGGATTCCTACCCTGGCTGCTGTGTTGAAAATTTCTTGGCGGTGTTAGGTCAAGAGAGGAAGCAGGAACCAGTTGAGAGGTTACTACAATAATAGCTTAAAAGTGAGAAGTAATGGTGAGGGACCAGAACTGTGACAGTGGAGAGAGTAAGAAGTGGTCAGATACTGGATATATTTCAAAGGTGGAGCCAACAGTAGTTGTTGGTGGATTGAACATGAGTGGTAAGATACATATGTTGTCCTGGATGATTCCAAGTTTTTTGACCAAAAAATTGGGAGAATTGTGAAATTAACTAAGATAAGGAAGACTGAAAAGAAGAGATTGGAGTAGGGAGCAGAGAAAGTTTGTTTTTTGATATGCTAACTCACATGTCTAGTAGTTGGTTGAATGCTATGGCCCAATAAGTAGATTAATAAGAATAGAGGTGATTTGGGGCAAGTAAATAAGAGATGCCTACTGTGTGGTTGGATCATGAGTTTGAAGTTGGGAGTAAATTTGAACTAAAGAGATATATTTGGGTGTTACACATAAGGTATCTAAATCCGTGAAAATGAATGTAATCATATAGAAGTAAGTATTAGTAGAGAATTAAAGAGGGCTGAGATTGGTCACTCCAAAATTTAGAAATTAAGACAATGAGGAGAAAGCAGGAAAAGAGATTGGTGATCATTCACCTGATCACTTGAAAACCAAGTGAAGAAACTTTTGGAAAAAAATAAAATAGAAGAAAGAAAGAACATGCTAGAGTGTGTTAAATACTGTTTATATATGCCATAAGATAATAAGATAAAGACTTAGTATTGATAAAGTCTGATGGCAAGGCGATAAAGAGATGGAAGTAGAGTGTGTAGGAGAGTAAACACAGACAAATTTTTCAAAGCATCTTGCTTAAAGAGCAGAAGAAATATAAGAATATATCTGGAAGGGAATATGGGCTCAATAAACCTTTATTTTAATGGATAAAATTTCAGGAAGTCTGTATGCTGATGAGAATGATCTATCAAAAAAAGATAGCAGATGATTTGGAGAGATAGGGGGGAATTGCTGGAGAAGTGTCCTTAAGAATATGATATGGGGTCAATCTAATACATAACAGAACTGGCTTAAGTAGAACTCTTAATCCATTGAACCAGGAAAGGAGGTGGGTAAATAACTGTGGTGGTGGAACATGTGGACTTCCTATTCTAATTGTTTCTCTTTCTTCCATAACATAGGTAGAAGTTTCTTAGTTGAAGTAAAGATGTGGGGGAAGTATTGGAGGTTGGAAAAGAGAAGATTAAACAATAAAGTAACTAAACTATGAGGGTGGGAAACTGAATGGACTGGTGAAATAATGTATTATTGCCTGCAACACTTTAATTTTACTAGAGTAGAACTTTCACTTGGTGAATTAAGGGAAAAGAGTGGGTAGGAAGTTGAAATTTGATTTAAAGGAATGATAATAATGATGAACTATATAGAGATTCTAAATAGACTAGCAAGGTGAAGTCATGAGTAGTGTGAGAAGCAATAATGATGGGGTGGGATCAATGGAATATACAGATTATTAGAGATGAATGAATTGCTGGAATTGGGTACTAGAAAAAATAAGTTGGAAGGATAGGTGGTGATGGTTGGAAGATGGAAAGTATGAAAACCGAGATTCTAAAGACAAATTACTGGTAACGACAAGATCTAGAGTATTGTTTGAGTTTTTTTTAGCTTTAGTGAGGGTAGGACATCATCATTGAAGCCAAATATATTTAAATGCATAGAAAAACAAACAAAAACATGCTACAAAATAGCATGAAAGATATAAGAAAGATCCTAATTGAACTTCTAGAGAGAAAAAAAAGAAACATAAAAGGGGAGCGGGGAGAGGACAGAAAAATATTTGAATCAATATTAGCTGAAAAATGTTCCAGAATGAAAGAGAAACCAGAAATAGTCCATACATTAATGTGCAGTTGATTTGAACACAGGTTTAAAGGCAATTCCACAGAGAAATGATAGTCTTTTAAACAATTGTGTTGGATCAATTGATTATCCACATTCAAGGCAGTGAACCTCAATACATACCCTGAACATATACAGAAATTAACTAAAATTGGATCACAAACTCAAAGGTAAAACAGAAAAATAAAATAAACTTTTCAAAGAAGACATAGGTAAAAAATTTTGTGACTTTGGCTTAGGCTAAGATATCTAAGAATTTTTAAAAAGTGTTAAATGGGACTTTATCATAATTAAAAACTTCTGTTATCTGAAAAACACTGTTAATTAAATGAAAATAAAAGCCTTAAACTAGTAGAAAATATTTTCAAAACATGTGATAAAGGACTTGTGTCCGGAATATATAAACAACTCTTAGAACTCAAATAATAAGAAAACAACACAATTTTTAAAAAACAGTAAAAAAATCTGAACAGACACTTCACCAAAGAAGATGTGAGGATGGCAAATAAGCACATGAGAAAATGTTCCATGATCTTAGTTAATAGTAAAATCACAGTAAGATACAATTGCATTGCTATTGGAAAGGGGAAAAAAATGAAAACCTGAATATTTATACCGATTGATGGAAGGGATGTGAAGCAACTGGATGCATATACATTGCTGCATGAAGAGTGTAAATGAGTAAGTGAACTGTCATGGTTTTGAGAGGATTGGCAGGGAATCATAATTCTCTGTGGTGAGCCAGATTCCAGTTAGAGCAAGAAGGGAAGCAAAACACAAGGGATGAGGTCGATGTTTTCAGAGAATTTTCTGATGGCTAATACTTCCAAAAGGTAGAGGTGAAGTGTTTAGGAGGCTGGTGATGAATGGAAGAAAGATCAGGTTAAAAATGTAGAGAGCCACATGGGAGTGGAATCTATGGGATGCAGGGTGACCTAGGCTTGGCGAGTTTATGGTGGCAAACGACTTCAGTGGTGATGGGGTCCAGAGTGGGACTGTGGTGTGGAGGCTCTGAGTGTTGGTGGGGAGGAAGGGTGAGCGTCCCCCATGAAAATACAAAGCGCTGGGGGCTCCTCTCCAGCTTATGATCCTGGAGATAGGGAGGACTTCCCAAGGCACTGTGGAGCTTGTTCTGTTTTGTTTCGTTTTGTTTTGATAGTGACTGCACACCTTTGTATCCCAAGGCCGAATTCTATAGTTTCCAACATCTGATATTATCTTAATAAATGCCTTTAACAGAAGAAATATATTAATAAATGGATGATGAAAATCATCAATTAAACACTAAAGAAAACTTTGTCTAATCATAATTCTTGATCAGTCTTGAAAAGTTAGATCCATAATTGTGTAGGACAAACTTTTACTGCAATAAAAGAAAACCATAAATCTCTCCATTCATATATTGACTGTTTCATTTGCATTCATTCAATTCACAGGAGCAAAGATCACTTCCCGCAGATTAAGAACAGGCACAATTTCTAACTTCTTGTATTCCTTTAGACCGGCACACTCTATGCCAGTGCATTGTGCAGTGTATCATCAACTCAGTCTAGTCCCTTGACCTGGCTGCAGGGGGAGTTTGTCACTGATGGAGCTCTTTCAAAGGAGAGGCTTTTCCAGTGGAGGAGGCCAGCCATATATCCCAGGGAGCTTGACCTAATAATTAGTTCTGGCGCTAAGGTAACATCCAGTCTTACATTTCCGGGTCACTGTGGTGAAGCTCATTCCCTGTTAGGATTCCAGCCATTCTCTCTGACATGTATTTGTTTTGCTTCTGGGGTTCGTTCTGTTGCCATGATTGTATCCACCACCTTTCATTACTCTGTCGCTCTTTGAAAATTAAACGTTGACAGATGTTTCAAGGGCGAAGAAGAAAGCTGTTTAGAACCGGCATGAGATTTTCTCTTGTTTCTTTAAAGCTTGTTTGCCAGGGAATGAAAAGCTATAAGTTTAGCTTTTTACTTTACCATGATCAGGGGTTTTCGTGCCAATGTTTAATGCACAATTACTCTTGGCCTCAAAGATGAGTTTGAAAAGGGGGACACACAAAAAGATAATCAACTGGGTGTCTGGCCTGGCTGACAAAAGGAGAGTGATTGAGGGCGGGCCAGAGGGCAGAAGAAGTGGCTGCAGAAAATCTCCTTCCACAGATGTGCCCACACACAGTATAGCTATTTTCAAGCCTTCCTTCGTGTCTTTATTTCTGAACAGTTGATTCATTTTCAAATGATGGGTCAGATCAGTTTGCGCTAACATTAGACGTGCGCCACGTCAGTTAGGACAATGAGGGAATCTGATTGGGGTTTAGTCATGGAATTAATTACCTGAAGTGTAGCATGAGAAGAAGCACTGTGGGGGCTGCCTAGGGGTGGGAGGTCACCAGCAAGGTGACTCAGGCCCCTCTCAGCTTTGGGGAGCCTCAGAGAGCTCATCTTTCAAAGGAAAATTCAGAGCTATTAATCTCTAAAAGACCTCTTATAATGATTTAAAATGATAGGTGTTGCATTTGGGCAGTTTGATGTAATTATGAATTCCAAAAATATAATTGGGGCATTGACTGGGCCACATCAGTAGGGCACTGAGCCCCACCCCTCGGTGGGTGGGCAATCAAATATAAAAGGCATGGCAAGAACAGAGTAGAAGCAGTCTTTTGAGAAGCAGTTTTGATGTTGGAGAGAAGGCCCCAGGAGAAGTGAAGCAAGCCATTCGCCTGATCGTCTACAGCTGACCTTGTGGCGGAAACAGGAGCTAAGCCTTGGAAGAAACGCAGCCCCAGGAAGAGAGGAACCCCAGAAGCCTGAACCCTGGCAAATGCCGGGTTCAACAACGTGGAAATGGACTGTGGTGAGAGAAGAAACAAAACGCTTTATGGCCTGGTATCTGTGGACTTCTACCCCAAATAAATACCCTTTGTAAAGACCAACCCATTTTTGGTATTTCACATTAGCACCCCTTTTGGCTGACTAATACAATAGGAAATAACATAAAATGAAATAACGTAACATAACACAACACAAGCATTAAATGCTTTTTGTGGGCCTTAGAGTGATTGATGTAAATGGACAGACTTGACTAACTGCACTATACTAGCTGCATGGCTCTTTGCAAGTCCCTTAACTTCTCTGAGCAAGAGTTCTCTCTTCAGTAAACTGAGTTAACCATGCCTATTTTGCAGAATTAGGGAAAAATTGGCAGAATTGGTAAAAAATGTAAAACGTGTGCATAGTATGTGCCAAATTGTAGGCAACAAATTTTTGCAGGCCAAATGTATGGTAATTACTAGACCAAAATCACATTTTTATTGATGTTTCCTATTTTATTAGTTATGTTTCATATTGAAGTCAATGAACTGTGCAGTTTTTTCCTTTCTGTTGAATGGATGATAATTAGAGAAAAAGGAAGGGATTTTCATTTATTTTGAAAAACTTAGAATTTTCTCCTCCATCCCCTTTGAAATGTATATAAATCTTTATTTTATAGGTCAGATAAGCTTCTTGCAAACTTCACTACTTAAGAATGTCTGGTCAATGAAAGAAGCCATGTCCTTGAAACATAAGTAAAAAGAGACATTAGGGAAGTGGGTGTAGCTTAGTGGTTGGGCACCTGCTTCTCACATACAAAGTCCTGGGTTCAATCCCCAGTACGTCCAAAAAACAAAAAAGACTGCCTCTATTTCCCAGTTTCCTGGGAAGAGATTAGCATAACTTTCAAGGGTTCCTGGATCTAAATTGTAAACCTGCCTCTAAAATATCTCCAGTATGTGTTGCAATGCTTTGAGAATGGTTGTATCCACTTACCCACCTAAAAAGGGTGAGCTCTCTTTCTGCCTTTGCAAACTCTTTGTGGATTGCCTGTAATGCATCCCATTGTGGTTTAATGCTTATTCAATAATTAAATTGGTTTTCTTTCCTTTTCCCTTTGTGGAGAGGTTTTCTGGGTTAGGAGAAGATTTTGCTTTTAATTATATTTCCCCAACATCTGGGCACCCTGTACTTTGCGTTCACCTTTCTCTATTCATTTGTTCCCATTGATTCCATTACATACAGTGCTCTGCATTCCTTTTACTGCTGTCAAACCCCTACTTATTCTTCCAGGTTGTAATAGTTTTAGCAGAAAACACAGTATATGGGACTCTAATAAGAAAGTCTGACTATGGAGTGAGGAAGGGAAATACTTATATTTGGGACATATATCATGAGAAATTATTATAGGTGGTATTTAAGCTAGACTTTAGAAGCTGATGTTTGTATTAATTAGACATAAACCTGGGCAATCTTTTATTTTCTCTTTAAAAAAATGTTACCATCTCTGAAAGGGGTATGGGTTGAAAGCACTGGGTATGTCACTGGAAGCCCCCTGCTGTTTAACCACCTGAGTTTTGCACATGAAAGCCTTTCCCCATATTATTCAGGCTAATGAACACCAATTCATCCCTCAAACTGCCTTCCTAGGAAGTCTCCCCTTATCTGCTCTACTCTAGTAACTTGTACGTACTTCCTGGTTTTTATGTAATATGAAATCATAATTTATTCACCAGGGTAAGGTGGTTTTTCTAGATTCAGCATATTGAAGGCAGAGAGAATGGCTTATTGATGTCTTTGTCTTCAATTCTTAACAATGTCTTGGAAATAACAGAAACATAACAAATATTTGTTGAATGAATTAATATAATAATGTTCAACACTCAAATAATAGAACTGCTGCCCTGCACTACCCGCTTTTGCACCATTAACATATTAATGCCTATTATACTCATAGAATTCACAGGTCCCAGGGTTACAGATTAGAGACAAATCAAACATGCTATTAATGTCAATAAGCTCACAGTCCAGGAGCGACAGCTCTGTAAATACGTAATGTCATACAACATGGTGAAAATCACAGAAGACATGTGCACAAAAAAACTGAAAGCGAAGCACAATGGATTCTAACTGGAAAACTGTTTCTCAAAACTCTCAGACCAGATGATAAAAATCCCTGGATGCTTTTGTTCAGTATATAAATCACCAGTGCCTTTCTCTAGGGACTCTAATACAGCAATTTAGGGTAAGATCTAGAGCAGGGGTTTTTAACAAGGGGTCCGTGAGCTTGAATTGAAATTAAAAAAAAAATATTATTCTTGTGGGGATGTGTTGGTGCAGGTGTGATATATTTATTAAATAATACAGAGTGTAGTGTGGACTTAGTAAGGGGTCCGTGGCTTTTACCTGACTGGCAAAGGGGTCTGTGGAACAAAAAAGTTTAAGAACCCCTGATCTAGAGAGTGGAAAACACTGGATTTAAAAGGATTTGGGAACAATTTCTGGAGAATTTATGATTTTCAGCTGGATATTTGAAAGGGGAAGTGTTTCTGGAGATGCAATTTCTAGAAGGGTAGTAGACAGGAATATTCATAGAGATAGGTGACAGCAGGGCACACTATTAAGGATGTGATACAATTTTAAAGAGAAAGCCCCAGGGACCCCTCCAAGTCAAACATCTCATGCCTACTTCCCCTCTGAACTTCCTCTTGAGTTTCCTCTTGATATATTTTGAAATTTGAAATCTCCACCCAGATAGTCAATCAAGCCCCTAGTTCATTACAACATAAAGCCCACCTGCCCTATAAGCCAAGCAAACGCTCATCCAATCAATAGGATTCAAGCTAACCATTATGTCTATGAAAATCACTTGCCATCCCTGAAGCTCAAAGCTGCTTTTATTTTTGCAAGTGATCCAGTTTCCTTGCTGCAGCAAAATTTTGGTGTCCTAAATAAAATGCTATAGTCTGCAAACTCAATTGTGATTTGTCCGTCAAAAGCTGTTAGGCTTGGATGGCTAGAATATAGGCCACAAGCAGGGAGAAACAGGCATAGGAGCAGAATACGCAGCATCAACGTTTGAACAGATCCAATTCTCGGAGCTTTCACTGGGACCATTGCATATGCTAAATTCCTCTATAATTTATCAAGGCAATATAGTCAGGTGAATGATGTGGAATAACCTCAGAATAACATTTCTGTATCATCACCTGCAGTTTTTAGAGAGAATGCCAAACCTCCACTGGGGGTCGTGAATAGGAATGTCCATTTTGAGTTGATCAACTCTGCCTCAAAGACTTCTCAAAGCCTGACCCAGCACACATATCTCAAAATGGTTTATGTTTTTCTCTAAATAACCCTCATTCTTTCTGCTCCCTGGAGCTTCAATGTCGGTCTTCAGTAAATGGTACAAGAATCTACTTTGTTGGTGATTTACCTACAGGGGATCTTCCCTGCGTTCTCATTCAACTTGCACATTGAATTTAAATGTTTTATATTTATTTTTCACCAGTAACCATAAGCCTGAGGCAAGGAATGAATCTTGAGTAAAAGAATTAATGAGCTGGACTCATTTCAGAATTGAATTCATTTCCTGTGAGCAAGTTGGGAGCTTAGGGAATTAACTATTCCACACCAATACGATATTTTGTGTTGCACAGGTCTGCTTTCTATTAAAATTAATTTGAGAAGGAGGATAATTATCCATATTTGTTGTTTGTTCCTACTCTCCCACAGAAGCATTTCAGAAAGAATACTGTGATAGAGTCTGGGATTTGACCAGAAAACTCGGGTTAGCTGATGGAATTTATTAGCCCCTAGTTAGTTTTTCTGCCTCTAAGTTGATGTTTCTTAATCAGTGGTTCTAGGTAGGTATATGAACAGGACATTAAAAAACATACTGTGTTATGCAGGAAGAGGTTATTTCTATTTTTAAAGTATTTTAAAAATTTCTTCTGATTATATCAAAGAAAATGTCTCTATTCATATTAATATGTCTCTATTCATATTAATATGTCTCTATTCATATTAATATGTCTCTGGAAACTTTTTGGAACTTATTTTATTTATTTATTTATTTTTACAGAATGCTATGTTGTCCCATATTGAAGTACAGTTTCCTTTTAAAATCACACATATGTAAGCAGAAACAATGAGTCCATGCAAATTATTAATAGTGTAAATACATTGAAGCTCTAGTGATTCATATAAATATAATAACACTAGAGGTTTGTACGATTACAACAAAATTATAAAGGTCATATAATGAAGACAGAGGTTTAGAAAACACTGCAGTCAGAACGACCTTTGTTTTTAATCCAATTTTGATCATGACATGCTCTTGTTAAAGCCTTTCAATGAGCCCCCTTTTAGCAAATGATAACGTCCAGTTCTATGGGTCCTCTCCTTCTCTCATCTTCTTCATTAAGTCCATCAGCAAGTCCTACCCCCAAAACATATTTCAAATCTGTCTGCTTCTCTCAATTTCTACTACCACCCTAATGCAAGCCAACATCATCTGCTCCCTAAATTTCTGCAGTTTCCTTATTAACTACTGCCGCTTTTCCTCCGGCTGAAGCGACAAAGTACCAGAAACTGGGTGGCTTCAACTCCAGAAATGGGTTGTCTCACTGTTCCCGAGGTCCAAAGGCTGAAATCAAGGGGTTGGCAGGACTCGTTCCTTCTGGAGTCTCCGAGGGTGAATCAGTCTCCTAAATCCACCTTCTCCTTCCTCTCTTGCCACCCCACCCCCATCCCACCCATTCTCCCAGAAGTAAGACTGGTTTTCTAAGTGACAAAGCGCATCAGCATCAGCTCACTCCTCTGTTCAAAACAGAGACAGAGGAAAAAACACGCAAATTTATTTTCCAGGCTGAAATATTCAGGAACCGGATCATTCTCTGACTGCGTCTCCTTCAGGCCCTGTTATTTCCAGCCACACTGACCTCCTCTGGGCCCCTAGAATATGCCAAGTCTGTTTCCAACAGTGTCTCTGCACTCAGCTACCCTTCTGCTGGAACGTTCTCCCCTGAGCGGTCACCAACTTGTGTGCTGGCTCTCCTCTGATGGTGGACCTTACTTCCAATGCCCCTCCCAGGACCCTGCCATCCGACGTTACCCCCACCCCGCCTGGACATTTGCATTGATCTCACTAGGAGCTGACTTGTTTTACTCTACGCTTCTTTATTTATCTTCCATTTCCCCCACTAGTGCTTGTGCTCTACGAGAGTGAGAATCTTTTACAAGTATCTTACAGTATGTGCTCTAGCAGCCCTGGTTACTGCCCTCTCCCTGGGCCTTGAGCAGGCCTGGGTCTTGGCAGGTGCTAAGGGGGGACAACTGAAGATGGGCCATCCAACTCCAAACGTCCCTCCTGACCTCAGGCACTCTCTGTCTTGGTTCCCTCTACCCTATTTTCTCCCTACCTGGAACGCCATGTTCCTCTTCAGTCCGGCCATTGCTTACTGCTCTTTTAAAAGACAAAGTTCTCGTCTGCCTAGCATAATAGGTCTATTGCCGAAGTGTAATTTTAGTGATGTCCCCCTTTCAATAAAAGAGAATTTAAGACCTGGTAGGATGTCTCTTTCCCCTCTTCTAGGATCCATGGCATTTTGCATACATGCTGATTGCTGCATTTACTACATCACATTTTTAATATTTTATGTATATGTAGTTTAACATTACATTTTACAGATAATTTCAGGCTTTAAAAAGTTACAAATGTACTGGAAAGAGTTCCCACATACCCTAACCCAGTTTCCCCAAAATGTTAGCATCATACATAATGGAGTTATAATGATCTAAACTTGAAAATTATCATTGGTACAATGCACTTAACAGATCTACTCATCTATTTTTCAAGTTGTGCAGATTTCCCACCAATGTCCTTTTTCAGGTCCAGGATTCAATCTAGGATCCCACATTGTAAGCAGTTGCAATGAATTTTCAGTCTCTCTATCTAGGAAAGCTGCTCAGTTTTTCTGTCTTTTCTGTTTTGAAACTTTTGAAAAAGACTGGCCACCTCTTTTGTAAACTGCCTCTCCATTTGAGTTTGTCTGATGTATCCATATGATTAACTCGAGGTTGTGCATTTTGGCTAGCAACACCTCACAAACCATGCCGTGTTTTCAGGGCCTCTCATCAGAAGATATGTGATGTCCTTGAACCTCATTCTTGGTGATGGTCCTTGGATCACATGATTAAAGTGGTATCATCCAGATTTCTCCATTTTAAAGTTTCTATTTTTCCCTTTGTAATTAATAATATCTTTGTGGGAAGATACCATGACACTATACAAATATCCCTTTTCTCCTCATTTGTTCACCCTCTAATTTTAGCATTCATTTTTAATTCTTGTCTGCAATAATTATAAATTGTGTTGTTGGCTAAATGGTAATTTTCTAATTTCATCATCTTTCTACATTTATTAATAGTAATTCTATTTAAGGAGGAATTGCCATTTATTCCCCATTCATTTATGTATTCAACTATTTATATTAGAATGGGCTCATAAACATTTGTTTTAGTTTGCAGGTTTCAATCAATTTATATCCTTACTTATTTTGTTGCTCATATTGTCCCAGATTTGACAATTGGAATCTCCAAGTTGCCTCCTGTGTCCATTCAACACAAACAACCCCGCCATTTTGTGGCACTGCCCTTATCTCTGGTACATACAACATGTTCCAGGCTCATCTTGTATTTTCCCTGGAATCAGTCATTTCCCCAAGGAGCCCTGTTTTCTTTTATTGGAAAATCTATTTAAAAACCAATATATGCTTGCAGGTGTGCTCATTGCTACTAGGGTATAGTTTGTTTCAGCACACAAAGCTAGGATGTACTTGTGTGTGTGTATCACTCAACTATATCTGTTTCTATGTCTCTCTAGCTGCATGTACATTAATAACCATGAATTCACCTTGTCAAGGTAGCCATGAACTTAATATTTGTATCTCAAGACCATGCGTAGCTCTTGACAACTAATGCTATACCTGTTTGGTGAGAGATATGACAAAAGATGCTCTAGGGAAATGCACACTCCATTCCTGTTATACTATTAGTATCGTACAATATTACTATAATATTATTGCTCTGAGTTCTTTTTTACAACCCTGCCCAAGGCAAGTCCATCCAGACCATGTAGACATCTCAAGAGCCCTTATTTTCTTCTCTCTTCTGATGTCTGGAGCACAGCTAGCCATACCTAGCCTTCTCCATGCTTTCATTTCCCTGGGCCTTGTGCCATTTGTCAACCCTTGTACGTGGGTGAGGACATCACTCTACTGAAGGGACCATGGGATCTTCTTAGCTTCTACAATAAGTCAATGAAAGGAAAGACAAGGAACAATGTGTAGGAAGAAACTTTTCCCTCTTTTGCATCTTCTACTAAAACGTCCTCTCCTACATTGCTTACCCTCTCTCAACACTTGATTTCATATTCCCCCATCAGAGATTTCCCTTCTCCCCGAAAGAGGAGAGGCATAGAGGCTTAGAAAAGGCTTCACACTTGTCATTTGAGGTGACAGTGTGACTTGCATTTTCATGAACAATATTAAAATATAATATGTTGATAGGCATATAAATAAATCAAAATATTTAAAAAGAGAATGGAATAAAAGCTTGGAGTATTTATTTTATGGAGTTAAACTTCAGCATTTTATGAAACAGCATTCTATGAAAGATCTGAGAGAGGAAATAATAATCCAAAGTGGGGGTATTATGAAAGCTTCCCAAAGAGAGAGTGTTCAAGATGCACTTTTGAAGAGGAGTATGTTTATAATAGACAGAAATACTCATGGAGCATGGTATCCCAACTGAAGTGAGGAGCAGAACCCAAACTTAGCAAGCAGTCTTCATTATTGCAGCAAAGAGATGCACCTCCCCTGCAAAGAACTATCTGCTAAGTGAAGCACACTGAATGGTCTTTTGTTTTTGTGGAATATTTTAGTGTTTGCAAAGCATTTCACTTAATTTTCACAAGGGTCTTTAAGCTATGCTTTATAACCATTTCAATAATGAAAAAATAGCAAGCAAGTGGGGTTTAAGTGGCTCTCTTGCATTCTGCTTTCTGGATGGGATTGGCCAATGGAAGGTATCAGCAGGAGATAGGGTGGGAGAGGAAAGCAAGGTCAGAGTGTTTATCTACCATCTCCCCTCAGCCAGTCTTGTGGCCTCCATCCCTGCATGCTGCCTTGGCCAGGGTCCTTTCCCTTGGATCCAGGTATTGTCAGGTCATCCCTGAGCCATTTGCTAAGCTCTCCCTGGTCTGGTATCTGCTCCCTTACCTTGCCAACAGGCCTAGATGTGGGCAAGCCTGACTGTGCTTTACCACCCTTAGTTAACTGTTTCTTTCCTGTTCCCTCTTTTACACATAGTCCCTTCATGGACCACTCCCCCATTGCCCCTTTTGGTGTGCCAACTGCTTCCTGCTGGGTCTCTGACAGATTCTGGGCCTAAACTGATATTACATGGGGGTAAAAGTGAGTGCTGAAGGGTTTCCGGGTTTGTTGGTCTGAGAAAGCCTGGAGAAAAGGAATAAAAATAATTGCTTTTTTGAATTAAATATCATCTGTCTGCCAGGCTTTTTCTTGATTTTATACATGCATTTCCTTATTGAATCCTTTCAATGAGTCTGTGGTTTAGCTGTTATTTTCCACATTTTAGATTTGAGGAAAGAAGGTAACTTGCCTAAATTCCTGTAGCTTTTAAAAACAAAATTGGCTCCACCACTACCACCAACAGCAACCACCCTGCAAAGCACAGATTGGAAGCCAGGATTTTCTTATGTCCAATCATTATTTCCAGCCAGTGTAGCATGTCCCACACAGGAAGACCCCTCTACCAGGGAAAGTGCTTGGGGCAAGTGGGCGGATCTTCTTTCTCCTCTCCACTGCCTATTTTTCCTTTCTTTACCCAGGAAATTAGCCTAGGCCAGGAGCAGGGGATATATTTGGTGGGTGGGATGTAGAAATAGTGAAAACTTGTTTGGAGATTTTTTCAAAGCTCTATTTGCCCAAAGGTAGGTACACAAGTTTAGAGTTAGTATATAATTGCTTGACTGTCTCAGGGCTTCTAAAAGGACTGTCACTGTCAGTCCTCACTGTCACTGAGGAGAGGAAAGGGAGTTGGCTGCTCAGGCTGGACCGAGGAGTCTGTTTTCTTTAGGCGAGATGTAGGCATACTTCGAGTGGAGGTGGAAGGCCCTTACTTATCACTACAATGTGAAGTAATGTGCCAGGCCTGTAGAACACTGATTTCATTTCATTTCACCAGAGATTAATAATCCAAGACAGATTAAAATCTTTTATAGTGGAGGTTTTCCCATAACGCAATTCAAGATTCCTAGCATTGGGTCTGAGCTGAAGTGCAGATGAGCTTCCGTCTCAGCAGGTTTTTCTCTCAGGTAAGCCTCCTAACTCCTCCTTTCTCCCTCCCTCCCTCCCTCCCTCCCTCCCTCCCTCCCTCCCTCCTTTTCTTTCATGTGTGGGATTAGATAGATGCATTTAACAGAGCAGTTCTGAGAATTAAACATGATCAAGAATGGGTAGGTACATGGTAGGCTGAAGTATGTGATAAATGTGTGTTTAGTCTGAAGTTGCTCATTAGTGCCCTGGAGCTGTCTCTTGCCTGTGAGGCTCCTCCAAATATGGAGAAGTACCAGGAACAAGGGTAGATACTAGCCTTGAGGAAGCTGAAGGTTGACATTGTAGGGTTATCTCAGTATCCTTAGGTTGCAGGAAGTGGGCCTGCTTTCATTCTCCATTGAAATGGCTCACTTCAGGTCACCAATCTTGTCCTACTCGTAAGACAAATAATCAGTGCTCTATCTTCCTGTTTCTTGGTTTCTCAGCAGGATTTGCCAGAACTGACAACTTTATTCTTCTTGAAACTCTTCTTCTGTTGTCTTCTTTTACTTTGTACCTAACTGGTTTTATTCCAAGCTCTTTGGCAATTTCTTGCTATTTTTCTCCTGGATCTTGCAATTCTTTCATGTATTATCTAAATGCTGCAGTATCTCTGTGATGTACAATCCACTTTCTTTGCTTCTTTGCTACACTGTCTCTCTGGATGATTTATCCATTTTCTTAGCTTAAAATCATATCAATAGGTTGATGACTTTCACATTTACAGCTCCATCTCGAAATTCTCCCCTGAGTTTGAGTCATAGATCCAAATGCCTCCTCAAAAGCTCTTCTTGCCAAGGAACTGAGAGAGTCTACAACTGCAAGCAAGAGAGACCCATCCATAAGCCATATGGGATCGAAGGCCCCTCTCAATTAGAGGTGGAGTGGGCATCACCATCCCAGAATCCTTAGGATTGGCGAATAAAATATGGACTAAAGTGGACTTACTGGTATTCTACTATAGACTTATTGAGATTCTAGCAATGGAAGAAACTATATCATTGATGTGGAGGCAGTGGCCACTGCAGGTGCTGAAGTCAGGGAGAAAGAAAAAGAGGTATAATATGGGGGCATTTTCAGGACTTGGAATTGACCTGGATGACATTATGGTGACAGATACAGGCCATTATATATCTTGCCATAGCCTACAGAATTGAGTGGGAGAGAGTATAAACTACTCTATAATCCATGCTTAGTGGCAATGCTCCAAAATGTGTTCATCAATTACAATGAATGTACCACACTAATGAAAGAAGTTGTTAATGTGGGGAAAATTGGGAGGTGTGGGGAGTGGGGCATATGGGAGTCCCTTACATTTTTTTATGTAACAATTTATGTAATCTAAGTATCTTTTAAAAATAAATAAAAAATATGTTAAGAAACAAGCAAACAAAAAAAAAACCTCTTCTTGGATTAATAACTAGAACCTCAATCTTAATATGCTAAATTAAATGATGGCTCTATTCTCCCCACATAACCTTCTCCTGGCAGCCTTTCCCATCTCAATAAATGCCACCATCATGCATTCAGTTTCCCTACCTCATAGTCAAGCCATATTAAGTCTTGTTCCTTATGTCTCCTAAAGATATTCTCATTCTCACTTCTCACAATTTCCATTGCTAAAAACTAAGTCCATATGCTTTCTTGTCTTGCCTGGTTGTACTGCACTGGCCTCCAAACAACTCTATTTGTCCTATTCCTGTTCTAATCTCCATACCCATCTTCTTCACAGAAACCTGGCAGACTTCCACATTATGTATGCCATGCTGCTATTATCCAGAGAGGCTTCAGAAAGCCTCCACACTCTGGTTTCTGCCCGAATCTCCCATCTCTGCCCCGTCTGCTATTTCTTCAAACATCACCAGCCTTCTTTTTATGCCTCAGGTAGCGCAGGTGTCCTACTTCAAGATGGTTGCGCTTACTGCTGTTTTTCCTCCTGACCCTTTGTTTCCTGTATTGACACGGCTGCCTCCTCCTCGTTATTTAGGTCGGAACTCAACGTCCTCTTCCTTACAGGGGTCTTCTCCACTTGCTGAGACAGCACCCGGTCCCCAGGCTATAATTTACAGCGTTTGCTTTCTTAGCCCACATCGCTGCCTGAAAGCCCCCTGCTTTCCCTCCTCCCGTTTTCTTTCCATCTTTCTTTCCTACTTTCCTTCCTTTATACTCCTTTTTTTCCTTTTTTTTCTTTCTGCATTTATTTCCTCCCTTCCTACTAAAATATAAGCTCCAGAGAGTGGAAACTTCAAATGTCTTCTTTGCTGTTATTAATTCAAGGCTTCCAAAAAGCAGTGGCCAAGGCAGGTCTCTGTAAGTCAAGATTTTATCAGGAGAAACACCTCTGTGGGAAGAAATAGGGAGAGAGCAAGGGAAGATGGGGAGGCTCCCAAGAACACCACACGAGTCTGACTCCAAGTGAAGATGAGCAAGAGAGGGTTGGGGAAAAGATTCCTAGACTGTCCTGCAGTCAATGGAAGGTTAAGCAAAGCAGTCAGGTTCCTGAGTCAAAGTCAGCTATTAAAGGGGTCTGGAATCTCCCAGGAACGTCACAGCTGCTGCGGCCCTCCATCAGTTACATTCCCTGCTGTGGCTGTCTGCCTCGTGCATTCCGAGCTGTCATAGCTGCCTTTTCCTCAGGAACACAGTCAATGCTTGGCATCTAGTTTGTGCTCAATAAGTGTTTCTTTTTTTTTTTTTTTCCTAAGAGAGTGAGATGAGGGAAAACAACCTAATGATAAGCAAGACCTTGTTCCTGCCCTCAAACAGATTGCCATCTAGTGATAAAGAGCCACACATAAACCATTGCATTTGTACTGTTGTCTAACATTCTAACTCCTTCCAGAGAGGGAACTGAGAATAACCGGTGGCAACATAAAGACCCTAAAACAAATAAAAAAAAGAATATCCTGAGGTGTTTTATGACTAGGCTTTCCTTGGTTGGATGAGATTGGTACAAATTGTCCTAACAATATGCCTTGCTTCTGATAGTCTGAGGAAGAGATATCTATGCTATGCATGTATAAATGTACCAAAATGTTAAAAAAGAGAAACGTTATGTATACTATGTATGTGAAAATATATAAATGCATATATGGGAATGGATTTTCCAGTTTTCCAATTGTTTTCAGATAATTTTAAAGAAACACTGTAGATGAGATCTTATTAAGTAACTGTGTCACCATGAATTAGGAAATTGAAAGCATATATTCGAAAAAAAGGCAAAAGGACTTGGGAATAATAACCCCCCCCAAACCAGTACATGCTGGAGAGCTAAAATGAAAAGAGATAAGGTTGAAATTGTAAAAGAACCAAGGAAGGCCTTATAATCCTATTTCATCTCAGTAAAATTCCATTTTTCAAGAGCATAATATAAAGTAATGAATAG
>JAQZBX010026081.1:0-29175 GCA_029593785.1 Cabassous unicinctus
TGCTGCAGACCAGGCCTCATCCTGTTCTAGGTGAAACATTTTAAGGTGGTCCTTGAGAGATGGCTGGAAGGTTTCCATTCTGGAAATATAGAGAAAGAATAAATCCACTGTGTGGAAGTTGGATGGTAATGTCTTCTTAGGTCATTTAGATTCTTAAGAGTGTGTGATACTGACCTTGTCGTCACAAACTCTTTCACAAACTGAGGCTATGCAGAGTTAGTTGGACATGGAAGGAGAGAACAATCCCAAGAGTGAAAGTGCCAGGTGGGAGTGGTTCGGTGTAAGTCTAAGGCTGGGGCCCGGGGTCACCCAGTTCAGCTGACTCACCTTTCTCTCCTAAGATGCTGTTATGACATTAAATAAATTCATAAGCCAGTTTAGATAACAGATGGGAATCCCAACTAAAACAATGCAATTGCTTTGAGTTCGTGGACACCCCAAGCAGGGTGACCAAGTGTCCTGGTTTGCCCAGGACCAAGGAGGTTCCTGGAATGCAGGACGTGGGACTTTCCAGTGCTAAAGCCAAAACCATTGCAAGCAGACGAGGACAGGTTGGTCTGCCAGCCTTTATCTTCACTTGGCATTTTGCACACATAACCCAGAGCTTTGAAATGAGACTGAAATGTTAAAAGCTGCAGCTGCTCTGTGGTTCCGAAACATTTTTCTCTGACACCTTTAAAAAGCCCCAGTTGCTTTAACTCGTTGAGGGAGAAACGTATTAGCATCTCATCAGGTTGGAATAAGGACGGCTCTTCTAAGAACCTTAGATTCCCTTCTCTGTGGGCTTCAATGTGAGCCTTAGGGACCACCTTGATAGAAAAATAGAGGGGAATGAGAAAGAGCTTTGACCTCGGGGCTTCGCAGTTCATTGTGAGTGCCCATTCATCTTATGGCCAGCCGTGGAGCTCGAGAGACGGACAGAGCTTGGCCGAAATCCCTGCTGATAAAGATGTGTGTGGCAGGATTCCTAAGTGGACCCAGAAGAACTAGCTCATACCCTCCCAGCCAAGCCAAGGACCCCCCAGCGCCCTCTCCAGGAAGGCTCGCCCTGAGTCCAGGCCCCGTCTCTCTTCTGGGCTTCCTCAGAAGGTCGTTTGGCAGCTGGGGCAGACGTCGTCTTTCAACCCTCATGTGACTGCATCGCTCACAGCTTTTATAATCTACTTCTCCCACTTGTTTCCCATGCTGTGTGTTGCCCATGTTGAAAGCTGCTGTAGCTCGTCATTTCTCCCTGACGTATAGAACTGGGATTTTCCGTCCTAAAGAACATTTAGTACTAGGTAGAGCCATTTCCAGTCAAGGGGCTTGGGCTCTCCTGCCACACGCAGAGCCTCTGATTCTGTATGTTGTTGAGGGATTTTCCCTTCCCAGTCAACAGAGGCAAACATGAACTAAATCAACTGTCATGAGAAAGCAGGTCCTAGTTTCCATTTTCAAAATCAGACTTCAGAAAATCCACTTCTGTACTGATGGAACAATAACAAGAAGATCTGAGAGGATCCTGAGTAAGTATTCTCAAAAGAAGTAATTCGAGAAGTAAAGGAGGAAGGCTTTGTGAGGGAAGCAGCACCTCTCCACCCGGCCCGCTGCTGGTAACTGCCATCTCAAAGGCGCGGGCGCCTCACGTGAAGTAAGGACGTCTTAGGTGAGGGTTCCGGCGCTTTGGCGAGCTCCGTGCGTCTGCCAAGGTGGACCTCACATTCCGTGAGGCTGTGCACATCCAGCCTGACGTGGAACGGCGCGTCGCTGGTTTCCCCAGAGCATTGCAGAAGTCTAGACAAGCTGCTGTCTGGACGGTTAAATTGACGAGCTCAAAGCTCCAGACTCCAGGCGCAAGCTCTCTGACTCGTTGGCCGACCGATAATCCTGAGGCTGTAGGACTGACTGACTCCCGTGGCCCGTGGGGCCAGCTGCAGTAAGCACAATTTCTTTTCTGATTAAGAATAATTGTCATATGGTCTTTAAAGAGTGATCTCTTTTGTACTAAGCTTATTGTCCACTCATTAGAAACTGCACACTTTCCTTTCTCTTTATGTAAGACAAGTCTTCAAGGAAACAACCAATTTGGTTTTCCAAGGGGCGGGAATCTCATTTTTACAGAGGGTAGAAATATAGTTTTGAATTCCTGGCTATTAACTGTATTTTAGGACTGACTTAAAGAGATAACCACATGGGTTCCTCAAAATTCTTAAATTTCATATAAATCTAGTTTTCTTGACCCTCAAAATATTTATATAGCGTTAAGTGTGGTTTGTTTAAAAAGCCGTCGGCTCTGAAAGGGCTCTCAGAAAAGGGGGCAGATGCTCTGCTTCTGCAGATGATGGTCATTGTTTTGCTCTCCTCTTGCTTGACCAAGAGGTGAGCGTGGAAGCAGTGCTCATGCCTGGGAGTTTATTTGCAGATGGTAGACACAGTTCTGGGTTCCAGCTTCTCAGCAAGAGGTGAAGGACTCCCAGAACAGCCCCTCTTTCAGGCTGGAGCCCCTTCAGCCGGCGCTTGTGGGATAAACGGGCAGGGGGTGAGGGTGGGAAATGATGCAGCTTTCAAAATCCTGGTCTTTAAAATAATAGCAATGTTTATAATAAGTGAAAAAATGCAGTTTAGGATGCACCTCTACTATTCGACATTATATACCCAGATGCAGAATACTTGGAAGACACCAAGTTAAAATGTGGGGGGCGTGGCTCAGTTGTGATTTCCGATTTCTCGCTCTGCTACTGATGCACTATTACATTGGCTTTCACATGTTAAGTTATTTATCGCATAAGCTGGGATGTTCGCTGGCTGATGCATTGTCAGCAGCCCTCCCAAACTTGCCAAGAGCCTGGTGTCAGAACGTGTTGCCGGGAAGCCAGCCCAGCAGCCCAGGTGTGCCCTTTCTGAAAGCTGCAGGTGTGCCGTCTCTCGCTGCTCGCGTCTCTGCTTGCAGTAATTCGATTTCTTTCCGGGTGGTCAGCTGAGGCAGAAGTGTCGAGAGTGCTGACTTACCCTCATTCTGAGCGGCCTGACCTCATGGTACTATCCGGCAGCACGTGGGAGACACGCCGACTCCATGCCTGTTGCTCGTGGTTTCGGCACCAGACTGGCCGCCATGAGAAGCAGCCTGGCTGAGGGCTGGGCTCAAACCTGGCCCTGCTCTTCCCTGGTTGAGCCTCACAAAGTCCTCTCACCCTCTGAGGCTCTGTTTCCTCATCGATTAAGTGCAAGTAGCAGACCCTCCTTCAGGGGAATTGATGTGAGGATGAAGTCACTGGAGCTCATCAGGCTTTGATGACATTTGGAGCCCACGGTCCCTCCCTGGAAGACTCTTAGTAAAGGGCATTTAATTTATTACCTTGTGGTTCTGCTTCCTGTTTGGTAAGCTCCAGCTCCAGGGGCGTCCTCCAGTTTGGGGTTCCCCTCCAGCTCCTGGCCTTGTCTTTTCCATCTGCTTTCCACCTCAGGTGCCCGCTTCCGCGGCAGCCGTCCCTGACCCTGACAGGGCCGCTGTTCTCACGCCTTTCGGGGTCGGCCTGCAGGCTCTAGTGAAGCCTAGTGGGGAGGGGTCTGTGCTCTCTTCCGCACTCTTTCGCCCGTGTGCTTGATGTGGGGCTTTTGTTATTGTTCAGTGCATATGGGTCACGGAGAATTGAGTGTGACCCCACAGGGGCACCGGGTCACGTGACTCCAGCAACGTCATTGCTCCCATACCGGCCTCTGGATTGCCCCATGGGCGCTCTGGCTCCACTTTCAAAAATTCCACCGAGTTGGGGATCAGTAAAAATACCCACATTATGCTCCACAACCTCCCCAAGCGCAGGTCAGCATGCAAACACCCACACACACGTGTACACGGGCACACGCATGCCACAAAAATTTTTAAAACACTCCTGGAACCCCCCAAAATAAATTTAAGGGTGGACAAGGAAATTCTGTAGATACTGAGGAACAGAGGTGTGGAAATCCGCGGTAACAGATCCCCATTCTGCTCTAGCCTGAGCTGCCTATTTTAGACCGATGCCCAGTAAACGGGCTCACACAGGCTATACCAAACAGCATTGGGCAATACTGCAGATGTTTCTAAGACTGGCGGGAATTGGCTCCCAAGGAAGCCAAAACGATCCCAAGTTTGGGACTTAAAAGAGACAAACCGATCGTATCGGGACTTTCTCGGGCATTGCCAAGCTCTGCTGGCTTCTCTTTTTCTGTTCCTGTCTTGGTCTCTCTCTTTTCTCCTCCCTGGGAATCCATCCAGGAAGTCTCCAGAAATCACACTTTACAGAGATAACTTCCCAGACCACACCCGTCTCCTGAACTGTTAGACCTGCCTTTCTGCTCAGTTGAACTAGAGCAGCTGCTGCCCACTGGGTTTTCCAAAGCCTATCAACTGTATGCACAATAGCAATTATTTTTAAGGCTCTTTTCACCTTATAAGTACCATATTTTTATTTATTTTCCTCCATTTAATTTGTTAAAATTCCCACTGCCCTTGGGAGGAAGCCCTTACTCCATAAGGAGACTTTCTAGACCTTGCCTCCTTGTATCCCAGCTGACCTCCTCAACTCGGCTCAGCCCAGAAGTCCTGGTTTTCTTTTAATTTCTGACACTTGCCCTGTCCCCCGGCCTCCCTCCTTGCCAGGCTA
Organism: Cabassous unicinctus; assembly: GCA_029593785.1. NCBI lineage: Eukaryota > Metazoa > Chordata > Mammalia > Cingulata > Chlamyphoridae > Cabassous > Cabassous unicinctus. The sequence goes on from JAQZBX010026081.1 coordinate 4,623, forward strand.
ATTCCTGCTCATCCTTCCTGTCCAGTCTTAAATGCCGCTTCCTCTGGGAAGTTTCCTCCATGAGGTGCGTTGGGGTGCCTGCTGTGTGTGCCCTCACCTTACTCTGTTGGGTTATTTCTCTGTGTTTTCTTGGCTTGTTCCATGGCCTGATTCTCCCATGAGACTGGGCGATCCTTGAAGCTGGAGAGCTTGCCGGTCCTCTCACCAATATATCCCTAGCATCCAGAACACTGGATGGATGGATGGATGGATGGATGGATGGATGGATGGATGGATGGATGGATGGAAACAACTGCCCAGCCTCCTGTTCCCTGTGTTGGCCAAAGGCCCATCTTGGGATGGGGGAGGTCTTCTCTTTCCTGTCTGTGTTTGGCATGACCTGGGAAATATTTTTGGCATTGATCCAGCTTGTTTCAGAGAGCATCATAAATTGTTTCTTCCATATATCAACACTTCCAAATCCAGCATTTTTCTAACTTTTGTTAGAAAAAGTGGTTCCTAAAAAACTGATTCGTCTTGCCCAGAAAATGTTAGATTCTTTATCAAAATCCTCTTTCTGCCTAAGGAATTTCTTGTTTATTTTTATATAGCCCCCAGAACTTTGGAAATTGTTTAGGATTTATAAATAAAATGACTAAAATGCTGCTTCTTTTACAAGTTATTTTGATGTTGATAGCACAGAGAATATAAGTAGGGCAAGACAAAGTTTCCCTTATTTCTATAAAATTTAAACCACCAAATGCCTAGATCATACTTAGCCTATTTTTTAATACATTTAAAAAAAAATTTTTTAAGATACTTTAGATTACATAAATGTTACATTAAAAAATGTAGGGGATTCCCATATGCCCCACTCCCTACCCCTCCCACACTTTCCCACATTAACAACATCCTTCATTAGTGTGGTACATTTGTTACCATTGATAAACATATATTGAAGCATTGCCACTAACCGTGAATTATAGTTTAAATCATACTTTATACTCTGTCACACACAATTTTGTAAGTTATGACAAAATATATAATGGCCTGTATCCATCATTGCAATGTCATGTAAGACATTGTCCCAAAAAATGTCCCCATATTAGACCTATTTTCCCCCCTCCCTCCCCTCAGAACCTCCAGTGGCCACTGCCTCCATATCAATGATATAAGTTCTTCCATTACTAGAATAACAATAAGTCTATAGTAGAATACTAGTAAGTCTACTTTAGTCCATTGTTCATTCCCAAATTTTGAGGATTTTGGGATGGTGATGCCCACTCTGCCTCTAATTGAGAGAAGGCTTAGATCCCATGGGGCAGATGTATGGGACAAACTTGCTTGCAGTTGCAGACTCTCTCTGTTCCTTGGGATGGTCATTGTCCATCATCATCTCCTTGTTAGTTGTCCTGGGTGAGTCCAATGAACTGGAGACTAGGTGTTGCAACTCTGCTGAGATTCAGAGCCCTACTGGCACATGGGAAGCCCAAAGATTTAAGTCTCTTGGACATACACCTATCAAGTCTAGTACTAGCTATAGGCTCAAATAGAAGGGGCAGAAGAGCCACGTGTAGGGAAACCACAAATGAGTCCAATTCTGTCACACTGGAGAGCATAAATTCCAAAGGAAGGCCCACTGACAGGGCACCAAACTCCTGAGCTGTCTGCCCTGCCTATAGTGTCTGGATGTCTCTAAAGCCCTCAGGAACCCTGCTGTTTCAGGCAGTATTTACTGTGGCAGTCAATAAGATCCAACTAAGACATGCATAAGCGTAACCTCTGGAATGACCTTCCAAGTCACTTTGAAATCTCTTAGCCATAAAAACTCATTTGTATTTACCCTTTCCCCTGTTTGGTCAAGGTCTTTTTCCAGATGCATTGCTAGTTGGCGTTTGGTGATAATCCTTCGGTGCCAGGGAGGCTCATCCCTGGGAGTCATGTCCCACGCTGGAGGGAGGGTAGTACATTTATATGCTGAGCTTGGCTTACAGAGAGGCTACATTTGAGCAAAAAAAGGGCCTTCAGGAGGTAACTCTTAGGCAACATATAATACTAGACTAAGTTTACATTTCAAAAGAAAAGGTTCATAAGTACAATCATCATTATCAAGGGCCCATCACAATGGTCTGTCCTCCTTCACTAGGCACTGCCCCTGTACTCAGGGGATTCTTGCTGACCCATTAGAGAATGTAGCAGAGCTCCCCAGGATGGGAATTTGATATTATTTCTGTTATTGTGTGGCTCCCCACCCACCGTGACAATGCCCCATGAACTCTTGAAGACTTTCATATGCCTTAGAGGCATGCCCCAGATGAACCCCCTCCCATGCATCCCCCATCACTGACATCCTGCACCAGTGATCCTCCCCTGCCACAGTTGTGACCCTTCTGTGATCCAAAACCTCTCCAAAAATGAAGCCACAAAATAAAATAGGAAAATGAAATAATAATGATGGTTTTTAAAATAGCAAATAAAATACAAATTTTTTTTAAAAAATTTGAAATAATAAAAAATTTAGACATTGTTGTTCATCTTGTATGTACAGTAGCGTTTTCTTCCATATATTTCCCCTGTGTCTAATTTTTTTATTTTATTTTCAAAGAGGCTTTAGGTTACAGAAAAGTCATGTAGAGAATATAGGGGATTCCCATATACCCAACGCCCTCCCCTTTTTCCCCCTCCCCTATTAGTAACATTTTACATGTGGATGGTACATTTGTTACAATTGATGTACAAATATTGAAGCATTGCTATGAACCATGGTCAATGGTTTACATTTTGGATTGTACACTTTTATAAATTTTCACGAAATTTAAAATGGCCTGTATCCATTATTGCAAGATCATGCAGAACAATTCTAATGCCTTAAAAATGCCCTATGTTCCATCGATTATATTCTTCTCCCCCCTCCCCTCGGGACCTATGGTGACCACTATGTTTCACTTTTTGAAGAATAAGAGTCATAGTTACTTGCAATAATATTGAGGGTTTGGTATATTGGTCTGTTTCTTTTATTAGGCGCTGCCTATATTCTCGAGAGACTCTTGCCCCTCTACTTGAGAACATAGCAGGACTCCCCAGGATGGGAATTTAATATTTTCTTGTTCATTGTGTGGGTCTGCACCCACTGATATAACACACTATGACAAGGTGAACACTTACATATTCCACAGAAGCCTGCCCCAGGTGCACCCTGTCCTGTATGCCACCCCCACCCCCCACATCCAACACCCTACACCTGTAATCCACCCCTGCCATATTTGCCAAAGTAGCATTCCCAACATTGTAGTTTTAACCACAGACCTGCAAATCCCCAGAGTTCACCTGCTCCTTCCCCCGAACCTCCCCCCAGTTCCATTAGCCTATTTTCTTTACTGAAAAAATTCTTCTGCCTTCTTCCTTTTCTAAATAAAAAATAGGATATATGTATATACATGTCTCTCTCTAAATATATATTCAGACTGACACGCAGAGCTTCTGGATTTAAGTCTTAAATCTTCTAGACGGGCCCATGGGGCATGGTCTTGTCAGTACCCTGCATAGTATTTCAGATGGTCACTGGCCATCCTTGGTACCCAGGTGGTTTCATCTTGTTTTCCTTTGTTGCCTTTTAGTGCTACTTACTCTGGCTGGAAATTCTTGCAAAAGATAAATGGAAACCTTTCCTCTCCTCCGTGCTAGTAAAGCAGCAAGAGAGGGCTCTCGGTAGGAGACAGTGGATCTGGAAGGAAGGGAGCGAGGAGACGTTCTTTCACTTCTCCTAAGAACTTGAATTTCATTATGGTATTTTATAAATATTTTCTTCTCTGGCTTACACTCTGATTGCAGGCTTGTTGCCAGGTCTTTCCAGGAAGGGAGAGGTGGAGGTGGAGAGGGTCTTTTCTTCTCAGGTGTGCCTGTGGCCCCAAATGGAAACCAATCAAGGCGCGATTTATGTTCATTAAGTGCTTGTCAAAACTGAAAAATTTTCTAATCAACAGCAATCTAGCTGCGGCCCCTCAATGGCTGGGAGTGTCGCCTCTGCTCCGTCGGCCATTGCCTGTTACAACTCTAGGCTAAAAATCCGCTGATGATTACATTAGGCTAAGCTGCGAAGTAAATGAACCATGTCTTATTTAGGTGCCACTAGCTTCAGTGTAGTCCTGCCCCGCAGGGCACTTTATAGCGTTTTATAGCTTTAAAATTAGTGTAGCTTCCCATTTGCTGCAGGGCGCTGCATGTTATGCCTTTGAACTCAATAAGCAAAGGGAAGGGGGCCTTTTGTTTTTCCCCCTTATTTTTTCCCTTTGCATCTTAGCAATTTGGTTTTGCATCTTTTCCAGACGGCATTTTGCAATAAAAACGTCTGACTGCCCCATCCATCCCTCACCACCACCACCAAAAAAAGGAGGGGGGGTGGCTGGGAAGAAGAAAAAGTAGAAAATGTCAAGCATTTGCAGAGGCCAATTTTTTTTTCCTAAGCTGCAGACTGAAAAATAGCTTTGCAGGTCGCCCCGAATGGCTTATCATGTCGGAATTGTTTTTTCAAATGGAAACAACAGCTTGACCTCCAGAAATGTCCACATAAACTTAGGGGGGAGATATTTCAGTAGTTTTATTGGACAGAAGTTGACGGCGTCGAGCTCCTTTCTGCGCGTCGTAAGGCAGCCTCCGTCCTTAGCTGTTTTTAAAGATGTGGAATCGGAATCTGGGCCGGAATGAGTGGCTCACGTGTCCCGGGGCACACCCTAATGAGGGAAGGGAGGCTTAGCCCAAGCTCTCTGACACCGAGCTTGTCCTCCAACCAGGAGTAAGCTGCTCCTGAAGACGTCCTTAATTTAGGAAGCCAGAAAGTGAGGGGCATGAATGCATTTACTCCTAGTCATCTGAAATGCATCCGATTATGTTCCTCTCGACTGCCTTGGCAGGCTTTAGAGTTAGGAAAAAACAGAATAATCCCTATAAAACAATGCATAGAGAAAAAATACATTGTGAGACTTCAAAACTCTGTGCAGGTCTAGGGGGAAGTTGAAAGATTAGACGAAATACTTTAAAAACAGAAGTGGGAGTTTTTGTGGCCCAGCTGAGATCACATGGCCTCTGTCTTCAAATTCTGCTCTTTCGGGAAGCAGACGTGGCTCAAGTGATTGGGCTCCTGCCTACCATACGGGAGGCCCCAGGTTCGATTCCCAGGGCCTCCTGCTGAGGGCGATCTGGCCTGCGCCACCAAGAGCTGGCACAGCAAGATGACACAACAAAGGGAGACGCAGAGGAGAGACGGTGAGAGACGCAGCAGACCAGGGAGCTGAGGTGGCTCAAGCGATTGAGCGCCTCTCTCCCACACCAGAGGTCCCGGGATCGGTTCCCAGTGCCTCCTAAAGAGAAAGACAAGAAGGAAAAACAAGCAGACACAGAAAGAATACAGCAAATGGACAGAGAGAGCAGACAGTGAGCACAAAAACAACAAGGGGTGGGGGGGAATCTGCTCTTTCTGGGGAGCCAGTGTGGCTCAGTGGTGAGAACTGGCTTCCCACATACGGGTTCAATCCCCGGCCCCAGTACCTCCAAAAAAAAAATCTGCTCCTTCTTTCGTTGCTGCATAGTTACCAGATTCATCCCAGTGTGAAGTTTAAAGGGATGTAGCTAGGTCTCGTGTCGTTATAGTGAACATTTCTAGGTAACTCAAACTTTCCAAGATCTAACAACCAGCCCCGTCGTTTCAAGCCATATTTAAGTCTTAAAAATACTAGTATAGCAAAGAATTGGTGCCGGTTGTCTCAAGTTTGTTGCAGTGAAATTTCCTTTGTGCCTGCATTTGGAAGATGGATGCAGTGGTGGAGAAGACACGCGACCGTTTTCATGTCTGACGCAGCCGTTCTCTACAGGCCGGGTTGAGCATGCCTGGGTTACACCAGGGCAATATTCAATTCACACTAAAATGTGAAGAATCTTTCTTGCAGCGTAGAGCTCAATAGACTAGGCCAATCAAGAAAGATGCAATCAAGATGTAAAAGGTACATTCATAATTCAATTTGGAATTTCCTGCTCTCTTGATTTATATTATAATAACCTATTCCCCCGGGCTAATGTTGGACTCAAGTTGCCATCGCGTAATGTCAGGACTCTGTGTCCGGGAAGCTTGCCACTGCCGATCCCCCGGACCTGGGCGCCCGCCTGCTCTTCCACCACGTGCTACGTGATGAGCCGGGCTTCCTAAAGCCTTTATTCAACCACGGGGTCCCATCGTCGTTGCCTTGGCCTCGGTCACCCTTAGGCATCATCAGCCTCGCCCGCAGCCGCCTTCCTGCGCTGTCCGCAGGTCAGGTTCGCGCACACGTGGAAGCGTTAGCCCGTGGTCTCTGCAAAGGCCGTGCTGCAATCTTGTTGGCTGTCTTGGGAAACAAAATTCTCTCTCCCGAGATTTTCCTCTTTGAAGCTGCCTCCTGCCTTGCTATTGTGACTATGATCCTTTGGAGAGAAGGAGAAATTGTCTCCTTTGAGTTGTGGGATCTGAAAGGATGTGGTCTAAAGAGTTTTCGGAGTTTTACAAGATTTTTATCGTATTTTTAGGAGTGTTCCTGTGACTATGTATGAGGCTATTGTTTATTATTCATGAATGTTGGACCTGAACATTTGCTTCATCTCTTTGGGAGGTATTATATATGTCTTTATAGATTAGTTTCCTTTGAAAATATTACTAAATGGGGTTTGGGAATAGTGGAGCATCTAACAATGGCTTTCCTTCCCTACTTTTATTTTGAGCCCAGAAATAAGACTTTTAAAAAGGCACTTAGTCACACAAACTGCTGCCTCCTCTTTGCATCTGGCTGAAGTCTTGGGAGTATCGGGGCTAATTAGTTGTTGTTTTCTCCAGGAGGGCACAAGCAAATCTGGAAAACACTGACATTGTCTTTGCATAGGGCCACCTCTGAACTCCTACCACAGGTGCGTGCACAGAGCCAGCAGCTGGTTTTTGGATGTGAAGCGAGTTAGTGCAGTGGGACTGCAACCTTTTGGTCTCAGGACTCCTTTACATCCTTAAAAGTCCTCGAGAACCCCAAGAGCTCTTGTTTGTGTGGATTATGTCTATTGATATGTATCATGTTAGAAATTAAAACTGAGGAAACTTAAAGATATTTATGTAGTAGTTCATTTCAAATAATACTAAACCCATTGCATATGACCACAAGTAACACTTTTTATGAAAAATATGTTCTCCCCTCTTTTCCCAAAAAAATCATGAGAAAAGAACCATTGTTTCCTTGTTCAAATCTCTTTGATGTCTAAGTTAATTTTTAAAAAGGACTGTGTTTTCCTTCTGCTTCTGCCTTCAGTCTGTTACAATATGTTGCTTTGGTTGAAGAGCATGAAGGAAATCCCGCTGTACTCAGACGTGTGTTTGGAAGAGGGAGGAGTGTGTTAATGCCCATTCCAGACCTTTGCCGACAGTCGTCTTGAGTACTACAGCAAAACTCAGCAGATGGTCGTGTCTTACGTTTAGGAACGTAATACGAACTCAAAACCATCTTACTGCATTTTTCCTCCTCTGCTGCATTAAAAGCTATGAACTACCTTGCACTTTGAATGACTCTTTTATCCCTGTGTGTTGTAATGTCATACATTTGTCATTTGGAAATATTGTTTCACCAGGGTATGCGGCCTTTACAGATGTTGACACTGGATCATATAACATCCAAAAGAACTGCATTCCTTAATTTTGTCAGCAAAAGTCTTTAAGTGTCTGGAAGCTGTCAGGCTCACGTAAGTTTTCCAGAATTCTAATTTTGGCTGGAAAGCTTAAATTTTATGTTAATTTTAAATATTGTTACCTGTTTTCCTTGTGCTAGGCTCATTTTCCAGAAAATAGATGCCAAATGCCCAAGCCTGAGTAACCATCCTTTGTTAGGGTGACTCATCCTGTCAAGTAAGCATGGTTTCCCATGAAACAGAGTAAAAGGTGGCCAGTCCAGCTTGCAGCTCAGACGGCCGTAGAGAGGCTTCATCATATGCTCCCCACTACATCACGCAGAAGACTAGACGCATGTGTGCTACGGGTGGAAGTCTTTAAAAATCACTGCCTCTCTGTGGTTTATTGAGAGCTCCTTAAGTGAAACTGCTTTTGTGTGTTTTTTTGTTTGTTTGATCGTTTTGTTTCTCCTTGGAGGACATGGCAGCAACTAATAGCACGGCGGCCGGTACAGTGTGGTGTCCCTGCATGATGGCTGCCAAGGCACCAGCAGGTCTTAAGGCGCATGTCAGCAATGTGAAAAACAGCAAGCGATGTCTTGGAATTATTCCGAAAAACAGTGTTGAACTCGTGGACTCCAGAAAAGGGTGTTGAAGACACTCCGTGCTTTTGAAGCCTGCTAAGCTAGACTATGCAGCGAGGAAAAACCTAGAGCTAATTTCAGTCTGCCCTAAGAGCTATCTAACTTAGACAAAATATTACATAGTAATGTAAAATATTAAACTTCCCAACATTTATATACACTTAGAGACCAGAACTTACTGGGAAAACCTAATTGGAACAAAAAAAAATTTCATTATTTTTTCCATCATTGAACTGTGGAAATCAGGAGTCTTAATACTTTTTTTTTAAGTGGTATGTGGAAGAATGGCGCGATGTTGATTGCATTATCTATGCTTGAAGAACGCTTGGGCCCTGTCAGATGTTCAAAGCCGTGTGCCTTGTTCTGGTGATCTAATTTTGAGGTGCCAATCACATAGTTTATGCATTTCGGTTTAGCTTGGAGATCTTGTTAACTGCTTTTTGTGCCTCTGTGAACACATCAGCAAATCATCTTTCACCAGACAGCCAAAGGTAACTCCGGATGCAAGGCAGGGCGAATCAATAGAGTGAGGGTATTTTTAGGGACTGTTGATGGATTGCTGTATTTTAAGCTTAACCTCTAGGGCCCGCTGCCCCTGAGCTGACTATGATGGACTCACCAGTGGCAGAGCGCCGCGGGCCATCGTGCAGGGACAGAGCACCAGCGTCTCCTAGCCAAGATGTACGCACGCACGCCCCCTTTCTCTTTGTAGTTTTGGGGAGAGTCCTTGTAATTTTTACATTAGCCTAAGAATGGTATTTTGATGAGGAACAAAGCATTTCCCAGCTGATGCCTCGCAGGCCCAGTAACAAACACATCACTGAGATTTGGGGACAACCTCGCAGCAGCGAATCGATGAAGTCTTCGTGTCGGGAGCTATCTGGCCCACCGAGGCAGCCCACAGAAGGCGGGGGCCCCGTTAAGCTGTGCTTCTGTCAGCAAGCTGAAAGCGGTGGGTCTCTGACGCAGCCCTCAATTGCTAGCAGGTTTCTCTCATTGCACCTCATTTGCATCTGGGACATCAATTAGCATGTTTGTTGAGGCTAATTGAATGAAACTCAATCATAGCTCTTAATTGCTTGACTATGTGAAAAGAAATCACATTAATGCAGCTAATTAAGTGTACGGCAATAGATGCAACATAATTAGGAGCGAAATGTAAAAAACAAGAGATGGCAAAGGGGCAGGAACAGGGATGCAGGGGGACAGGGAGGCAGTTTCCAAGCCCTGGGCGCGTTCGGGAACGGGTCCCTTTGCTCGGGCGCCTGCTTGGAAAAAAGAATCCGCCTGATGAGCCTGGACAACTTGAGAAGAAAAATGCAAATAGGTTTGCAATTACTACTTTTTCAAGCTGTTGAGGGGCAGGAGATGGCGCCTCTGGGGGGGCGGGCTCTTGAGTAGGCCCCCGGGACTTGTTAAGTGCTGTTTAGAAGTACTTGGCTTTGAATTACCCTCATGCCTTGTTAAAGGGTTTTTCCCCTTTTATCTTCGATCAGCATTTTCTACTACTAACATGGCGAAGGGTAGTATCTGTAACATTTGCATATCAAAATCAAGCTTGCTGTCTTTATTTTGCCCAGCAAGGTCCAGAAGACAGACCTGCCAGGCTGCATGTCCCACTTCTGAGGAGGCGACTTTGTTTAGAGGCTGCAGCTTTAATTCCTTAAGTACCAAGCTGGGGAGAGATGAAAAGGTTGAGTTCCTTTTGAAAACGGGAAGCTCAGTGGAGTCTCTCTTGGTGGAGAGAAGCCACAGACCCATATGCCTCTGCAGTCCACCTGTTTGGGAAGCCCCGTCCTGAAGGCCTTTTGTTGATTCAGAAATGCATTTTGTAAAGTGTTTTTTTTGTTTTGTTTTAATGTAGTGGCGTGAAACATAAGTGCTGTGAAGCTTATATTCTGATTTGTAGAAATGGTTCTTCCGAAGTCTCAGTGTCTAACTCAGGCAAGGAAACGGATCCCGGCCCATGCTGAGCTAAAGATAAATGTGCTCACTTGCCCCACGCAAATCCAGAGAGCAGGCACTTGGTACATTCCTATAATAATTTTAAATAAAATATCATAGTTATTGTATGTTAAAACATGCCTATTAAAAGAGCCCCTGCTGAGGCTTAGCCACTCTCTGATTAGCCTCATTTTTGAGCCCATAAGCAATAAATGCTCAATTACACTCCTGTTATTGTATTTTAATTTGTTAAGAATTGGCATTAAAGAAGAAAGTTATAGCAAGTTGATATTTTCAAAGGAGTAACTGTGCAAGAAGGACTTCATTATTCACAAGCGTTAACTTTGGTTTCGGAACTTGGTTTGCATATTTTCAGTGGACGTTAAGGAAGTAAATTAAAGATGCTTAAGGACAACTATTTAAAAAAACAAAACAGACCTTGATGGTCGCCGTAGCCTCCTCTTCACTGCGCCCCTTCTCCGCCACCCTCCGTGCGGTCAGGACAGCTGCGTCTGAGACTCCTGGATTTTGTCCAGCCCCACCGCTCTGTCCATTCAGCTAAGTTCATAATAACTTTCTTCCCGTCTTTGGCCCACATCCTTCCCAAACCCCAGGGTTTTTCAGAGTCGGTTCTGCTCCAGGGAGCTTTGCAGGCATAACGGTCACTTCCATTTGGAGCACCAGGCCAGGGGCCGATTGGCATCTTCGCCGTGCCCTTGTGAAGTCAGATCTGCCTTTCCCAGCCCGGAAGCTGCCTTCCCCTTCCCATATACCACCCTCAACGAAATGAACGAGAAGACAGCACCAACAGTGACGTTCCCACCATGGCCACGGCCCGCCGACCCCAGCCACCGGGGGCGTGAATCCTGGCCGCGGAGGCCGCGCCAGAGGCACGGTGCCATCGCCTCCCGACCGCTGCTTTCTCCCTGAGTGGGCTGTCGCCTCACCCTCCTGAGGAGCTCGTCTGAATTTGCCCCTCCAGTGCGAGCTCGCATCGGCTCTCCATTGGTCTTCAGCCCCGTATTCCTCCTTCCGGTTCTAACCTCAGTTTTTGAGCTTTCGTTCCACTTCCACGTCTCCCTGGCGAGGAGCCGGGCCACGTAGTTGCAGGGGCGTCCGTGGCAGCTTGGCTTTGGTGCCAGGCGGGCCTGGGTGTGAGTCCTGGCTCAGCCACACGCCAGTGTGGTGACCTTGGGAAAGTCGCTTCACTTCTCGCTCGTCAGTTCCTACTTCCTACAGATATTCTGAAAAGTGAACCATGCGGCCCATTGTGCCTGGCCCGTTGTAAGTCCTCAGTCAATGCTAGTTATTGTTTGCATCTTTATAAAAATAGAGTATGAATCTCATGTCTGTATTTGACAAGCTACTTTCCACCCCTTGGGGTGACAGCCATGGTGCCATATGTACCACCTTGCCAGAAGAAGTTTATGAGCAGCTTTATTTTTCCTGGATGTATCGCTGTATACCGCTTCCAGCTCTGTTCTCATCAGCTCTCTTAACTGTTCTCCTTCTCTTTCCACGTTTGTTCAGACTTGTTTCTTCCCCTCCACCTTCTCCCATTCCCTTCTTGCTTTTCCTTACACGTGAGCTGTGTGTTCCTGCCACAGGGCCTTTGCATATGCCGTTTCTTTGACTTGGAAGGTCTCCCCACCCTCACAGAGCTCGCTGCCGTGCTCCCTGCAGGCTTCAGCCTGAACATCGCCATCTGAGGGTGACCATCACTTCTCCGCCTGTCAAAAATCGCTCCCCCGTCTATATCCTCCTTACCAGGCTTAGTTTATTTCATAGCTCTTTCACTACCTTATTGTACATTTCCTTATAAAATTTGTATTTCTTTGCTAGCCACTAAAACATAGGCTCCATGAGAGCTCTAGAAATAAGTGAAGAGCGCCCAAATGAGCACAAGCAAAGGGTATTTATTCAGAGCTTCCTATAGCAGGAGAGTCGGCCACCATCACTCGTGTTTGTCAGAAATTCAAAGACAGGCAGGTGGGGAGTGGATGTAGCTCAAGTGGTTGAGCATCTGCTTCCCATGTACAAGGTCCTGGGTTCAATCCGCGGTACCTCCTTAAATTTTTTTAAAAATTAAAAAAAAAAGGCAGGCAGGTGAGTGGGGAAGGTTTATAGTGGGAAGAAGGGAAGGGGAAGGCTTCAGGTATCCACTGACTGGAGGCTGTGGGCATGGGGGTGCTGGACACAGGCTAACTAAAAGTGGGGTATCTTGTGTGATTGGTTAGGAGAGCATATTCAGCTTTCTCCAGTTGGTGCCAAGTTGGAAGCAGGGGTTAAAAATTAGGGAGGCGCTCATTACAGGCCAAGTCCTGGCTCTCCTGGGTCAGTTGTTCCAGGGACTGTGTTTGGCTTCCTGGGATGTTGGCTGTGGACAGTGGCCAGCTTCCTGGGCTGGCTGCTGTCGGTAGTGGGCCAGAGTTTTCTGGTCCTTGTCCTTTTGTATGTTCAGTCTCACAGCCCCCCACCCCACCCTTGGGCATTCTCTTGCTTGTGAGAGAGGTTGACCAATGCAGGGAAAGCTGGAGAGCCAGAGCTTTCCCAGCCTTCATAGTTGATTCTAAGAGCTTCTTGACCCTTCTCTTGTTGTATCATCATGGTGTCGGGATCTTGTGCTTTTTCTTCCCTTTCATGCCGTTCCCTTCATCCATCAGCAAACTGGTGGCTGCTTTTCAACCCTTCACCTCCTGGAATATGGACAGTGCCCTGCAATGAAAAGGTCCATGGTCTGTTTCCTGGACGTCACAGAGATCATTCTCCTGGCTTCCACGCCATTTTTCTGAGCATCCCTGTTTTCGATTGCTGAGGGCTGCCAATGCAGTATACCAGGATGGGTTGGCTTTATTTTATTAGGTTAAAAACTTACAGTTCTGAGGCTGTGAAAATGTCCAAATCGAGGCCTCATCAGAGATGCCGTCTCACTTAAGGTCAGCCGCTCTCACATGGCAAGGCACATGGAGGCATCTGCTTCTCTTCCAGGTCTTGTTGCTCCAGCTTCTGGCTGCTCCATCTGTGGCTTCCTTTCTCCCAGGCTCCTCTCTGAGCTCCTGGGTTCCTTCTGTCTCTGAGGCTTTTGTTTTGTGTGTAGCTTTTCAGTCCTCCATTCATAAAGACTCAGCAAGGGGGCCAGGACCCACCCTGGGTCACGCCTCACTGAAGCCATGCAGTCAGAGGTCCCCATCTGAATCCAGTCCAATCACAGGGTCCCACACCCACAGGAATGGATTAGCTCCAAGAGTGTGATCTGTTCTGGGATCCACAGAAAGCTCCAAAAGCCACAGTCCCTTGTGGCTTCGTGGGTGCACTTTGGTGGCTTTCTTATCCCTCAGATCTGGGGCCTTGAACCATTGCATTCTGCTTTTTAAGGCCCTGATCCTTGGACTTTAATTATCTCTCTGCTTCACTTAATCCAGGTAGTTGGCAGTTACAAGCAAACAGCTTCCCTTTCCACCTGCCAGTGTCCACGGACCCCAAAATGCTCATTTGTTTGGCGGTTCTTCTGAAATTGCATTGACCCAGACTCTATCACTTCTATCAAATGAATTCAGGTTTTCTGTGATCTCCCTGTAGATTCCAGAGGGAGTCCACCAAGGCTCCACCAAGGCAGGAATCTGTTTATTCCTCTTTCCTGCTCAGTCTTAACACGCTTGAAACGCCTGTGTCCTGAAGTGATTTAGAATGCACCCTTTCTTAATGTGCAATGCCAGTGCAGCACTGTACGTACAGACAGGTGGGCTCATTACCAAAAAAATGCAGGATTTGTCAACAGACGCCTCACCTTGGCGCTCAGTTGCCTTAGCACCTTCCTGCCCACCCACCCATTGTTAGGTGTGGTTTAAACTCCACAGGTAAGTTAGGTGACCTGCACTGAGAACCACCTGTCTCTCTCGCTTCCCTGTAGGCCCCTGATAACTGCTGGTCAATCACCTCCAAGGAGACAACAACAACTAGATAATCGTTCTGAATACATTTGGAGAAACATAATAAAGACCAGACAACGTACTCTCTTCTTGAACATCCAGCTAGTATATATCCATCTGGGAGCTCCATATTCTTTCAGTGCCACACCTCCTTACCTGTCACTCATTTTCCTGGTCCCTAATAAAATGCTTGACCTTTTGCTTACAGTTTTCACCTGAATTCCCACAAGACAACCTCAGTCTTTACCTAAATGTTTAATGGTATTCCCATCTGAGACAAGGGTTATTACAAAATGGTTTCCTACTCCTTGGAATTTTACCTGAAACTTACAGGACTGCCCCAGGTTCCCTGTGTGCCATCTAATAAGCCAGAGCTCAAAACAGTAATTTTATGTGTATGCTTATTGTCTCCAGCTGGCTTGTTGAGGTAGCATCTAGTATGTCTCTGTGTATTTGCAGTGCCTGGGTTAGTTCAGGACACAGGCAAAGCTCTGAGTTAGATGTGATGGTGATGACGTCCGTGTGGCACAGAGAAAAGCCTTGTTATTGTTGAAGCGTGTTCCACAGTGGAAGGGTCAGGATGAGCACCCATGATGTCTAATAGAACCTTTGGTCTGAGGTCATAAAAGGTCTCTTTAATCTCTTGGATGTTTAACACTTTGGACAGGATTACATGCAGAACGTTCATGGCAAAGAGATCGATCTCCTGAGAACCACTGTGAAGGTCCCGGGGAAGAGGCCCCCCCGAGCCACGTCGGCCTGCGCCCCCATCTCCAGCCCCAAAACCAACGGCCTGGCCAAGGACATGAGCAGCTTGCACATCTCGCCAAACTCAGGTAAGCTTCCAGCAGACATGCCCGAGAAGTCAAGTGAAGTGACAGAGCTGCGTCAGCTTGCCGACAGCGCTGAGCTTTCAGGGTAAGCGAGGGCCTTACCTGTTACATCGTAGGGTGAGGCTTAGGAACCTCACATCCCTTCTGAGGCTGATCGTTTTCTCCTCACCTGTGGGTTACATCACTGCCAGTAAGAAGATTGTGGCACTTTGAGTCCTCATTGCACAAACCAAACGGGCTGTCCCAGGTTGGGTAGCTGAAAGTAGAGTTTTACACCTGGTTGGGTAGATAAGAACATTCCACAAAACCTGAATTAATTGTTAAAATATTGAGGATCAGTATTAACTAATTTCTGTAATTCTGTATTTGAAAGTAGAAAAACTATTTGGAGCAAGAGTTAAAACAATTTGACCTATATAAAACTTAAATTCTCTCATTTTTATATATTTTAACTATCATCTGTCATCCTTTAATGCAACTTTAGTTTGCTTTATTTCTTTTAAAAGATTTTTTTTTTCCTCATTCAGGATTTGAGAAAGTGTTTTCTCAAAATTAGATGTGTTTGAAAACGCCTGGCTTTTGTGCAGTTGCAGGCCATTCAGAGTGTTGTGCAGTGTTAAGAGTTTTTGAAAGTGACTGCATTCTGGTCTTAACATTCCAGTGATTGGCTACAAACGCCTTCACCAGATTGCGTCCCTTCAAGAATCTTAGTAAAGAGTCTCTGGCAAAAAGTCCTTCCTCCTCTCTGACCTACATCCAGTCTTTTCAAAAGGATTTCTGGTCAGCAGCGATTTCTAACATGTATCTCTGCTTCTTAAAGATGCCACATTTTCCCGCTTCTGAAATGTTCAGTGCTTTTAAAGAGGGATGATGCCAACATCAGAGTCCTATGGAACAAAAGACATTAGTTGTTGAAAGCAGCAGGATCTTTAAAAAATAGCTAGAATTTCAGGTCACCAGCCTGGGCTCTGCCACGTGGTGCCGGGAAATGCTGGGGAGACCACTGAGTGGTGTCTTTCCTACCACGTCAGGCTGCTACTGCTCTGTCTTCCTGTCTCGTGGAGGTGTGACCTTAGGTGAGATAACAGCTATGACAATGTGGGGGAGACAGGTGGAGGGGGATACAAATGCAAGCTGCTGTTACTAGTTGAAATAAAAATCAGCTTTCTGCTAATGGAGACATCAGTTCATTCCAGAAAGGTGAGATTACTTTGCCTGGTCTCTGTAATAATCATTTATTACATTTAGAAATACTGTGATTAGATCACAGAACAATAAATATGTACTGTCAGACCTAAAATAGGTAAAGAAAGGAGCTGAGTCCCACTCCTCAGTGCTGTTTACAGAGTAGATTTGGAAGGTCGTCATCAAAGACCTTGAATAACCTGAAGGATGGCAGAGCTCCTGGGCTCAGCCTGACCTTCTCCTTGACCTTGGCTTCCTGCTCCTCCAGCTTTGTAAACTGAGCTTAAGCATTGTCTGCTAACACTATGGGGTGGGAAGAGAAAAAAGAAGTGCCCAGGAAAGGGGGGGTGGGAATCTACAGTGAATAAGAAACCAGTGTCCTCATTACCTTATATTTAATAATTTATTCCAAAAATATTGAGAACCCGCTCTGGGCCAGGAATTGTGTGTGCTGTGGATACAGAGTCCGTGACCTCCAAAACTTATGTCCTGACAAGGTTGTCCCCTTCTAACATGCCACATCAAATCTATTGATTTACCCTATTGAACAAGCACTCATTGAACTCCTAACAGGTGCCCACAGCGTCCTGGGCCCTTGGGTCACAGCTGAATAAGGCATGATCCCTGCTTTCAAGAGTCTCACCCTCCAGTGGGGGAGAAAGACAAGTAAACATGCAGCCCTGAGTAGCAGGCCATGGTAGGGGCTCATGAGGGGAGCGCTGGGGTCCAGTGATGACATGGCATCTCTAACCCAGGAGGCGGGGCTGGATTCAGGGGTGCACAGTGGTGCCTGTGCTAGTTTGAATAATGGATGGGAATTCGCCAGGAATTCAAGGTGAGGGGAGGGTGCTAGTGATTGGAAGAAGCATTGGGTGGGTAAGATTTTGGATTTAAACTTCTTAACCTTGACATGTATGTTCTTTGGTGCTGAGCTTCCTTTGGTTGTGCTAAGAAATATACAATGTTTGAAAATAAACAGCAAATACAAAGTGCCAGATAAACCACATCACACCCCACGGAGTAGCTTTCGTCCTGGACCTCTGTTAAGGGAGCGTGTCCGCCTGAGGCATTTTTCAGTGCCCGTTCTCTTTAGGATTTGCTGTCTGATGAACGGGAGGGCTTGTGGCACCACTGAAATCATGTTTCCACACTCACACCCGCAGCACATCCCTCCAGGCCTCAGCCAGGCTAAGTGCCCTAAAGGGAGCCTGGCCAAGCTTCCTGCCCCTGGAATCACAGGGGATGGGGGAGAGGGGAGGCTGGCATCCCTGGGGCACAGCAGTGTTAGCGGCACAAAGGGACTGGCCCTGGTCTGGGCAGGCGGGCGAGGTCATCAAAGGGGGTCCGGGAAAGGAGACCCGGCCGCCAAGCTGCTGGCGGTCTTTCCCTGAGGCTGGGGTTGGGGGACAAGCGGAAGGGGAGGCCACTTCATTAAAATACCGTAAAAATTTATTTTGGCCGTGTCTAAACCTGAAAATGAACCTGCAAAAGGATACGCTCTTTCTTAAGTTAAAGCATGTGGGTGGTTTGAGTTTTCGTACCCTAAATTACTCTTTGAAAATTGAATTTCCTGAATGTAAAAATTATTGTTCAAAGAGTTCTCTCTTACTTGAGGAATTTCAACGCACCGAATTTAATTTGAAGTAACTGGATGCTACATTTAAATGATGGAGTTTTAGCTTAAAATAGGTGTTTGGTATTTTAATTATATTAGAGTTATTTGCCAAAGAACTTAACCTACGACCAGTCCGTTTCCTTTACTCTCTCAACTCATGTAATTCTGCTCTTGTTTTAGAGCTCTGGGTTAGCTGGAAATGTTTGTTTCTTTTTTTGCTCCCCCCTCCTTTTTTTTTTTTTCGTTTCCTTAGCTAATTGCTCAGTATTTTGGTACCTTTCCTTCTAGTAAATGTTTCATTCACCTAGGCCTGATATATGTGTGTACAAAATCTTTGTACACCAAGATTTTGTATATAACACTAGCACTGGTATCATTTTCAGAATTATTAGAATCTTGCTGCTCTGATAAGCAATAAAAGTATCTCATGGCTTTGTTAATTGTGATTTCTTTGATTAGTAATGAAGTTGAACATCTTCTCATGTTTATTGCTCATACATGGTCATGCATAATTTCTTATTTTGTTAATTGATTAGTTGTACCCTTTGCCTGTTTTTATACTGGGTACTTATCTTTATCTTATTAATGTGTAACAACTCTTTGTATATTAAGGATATTAACACTTTATAATATGTTTTGCACGTTTTCTATAGTTTGTTATTTGCTTTTAAAATTTTATGGTGCTTATTTACATATAGAGGTTTTACCCTTTTTTATATACAATCAAATCTTAAATCTTTTACTTCAGTGGTTTTTATTTAAGCTATTTAGAAAGCCTTTTAGAATCCTAAAATTAGACTACAATTCATATGTGTTTACTGTTTCATTATTTTTTATTTTTATTTTTCCTTTTTAAATATTTAACCCCTTAATCCACTTTAAATTTGTTTTTTGATCTATTGTATGAGATAGGAAATTAATTTTAAAAATTTTCCTAATAGATAACCAATTGTCCTCTCTTTTTAAAATTTTTTCCTTTCACTGTTAATTCGCTATTTTACCTTTGGTGTACAACTACATCATTTAATAAAATTAGGTATGTTTCCTGGCTCATTAATCTCTTCTGACTCAGTATATATCCGGCAGTATAATACAGTCTCAAGGACTTTTTGAAAAAATTACTTAGGGCTCTACTCCAGCAAAAGAAAACAAGAAACTCAAAAGAAGAAGAATCCAAAAGAGATTCATATATTCAAGCCAAGTTAAATTCCCCCTTTCACATCTCATCCTGCCCTTCCTCCAAGGTCACTGCGTCCTCTGCATGCCCATGGCACTGTCTGCCATTTTCATTCTTCGGCACAGAACTTAAGCTGTCTTGACTTGTCGTTTTCTGATGGTTATCCGCCAGAAGCCACATATTAGAGAATCTGCCCGATTTTAATTTCCAGTGTACTTCCAGAGAAGGTTGTAAAATGATAAAAAGTACTTTCTAACATGGGACTTTGCCTAGGCTGGCTTGATAAAATTGACTCCACATCTTACAGACTGTAGCATTGTGTTAGTGTTGACAGTTATTTTGGCATTTAAGCAGAGAACAGGAAAACACAATAGCCAAGAGCAGGGGCTTTGGGGTCAGAAAAGCGAAATTGAATCCCTTCCTAGCAGCTTGTGCCAGTGTCTCTAAACTCCAACTTCCCCATCTTTAAAATGGGGATATGGGGCCGTTCCCTGTGCTCCTGTGAGGGTAATGCAGCAGCCTTCCGAAAGCTCAGCTTTGCAGAAGGCTCCATGAACTCATGATAGCTGTGATCATCATTTTTGAAGAAAAGGGAGGAAGAGAAATTGTTTTTTGAGTTAATTTCTTAAATGCCATAAGTGTTTGTTTACATAGCCTTTGAGTAGATTTAATGGACCTAATGGGTTAGAATTAATAAACCTGGGCCTCCCAGCAAGCGGCATCCCTGAGCTGACAGGGCCGTGAGTGGGGCAGCCTGGGAAGGTGCTCTGGGAACGTCCGTGGCTCACCGTGGAGCTCTCTGCTCCATTCTGTCTCACCCTCACTTCACTCCTACCTTCTCCACAGCCCCTGGTTCTGATATTTTGTTCTAGATGACAGATATCGTCTTGTCTCTAAAGCGTGCCTTTGTTAGGTCTCTGCAACTGTGAATGTGTTTTTATTCTAACCAGATTGATGCTTGGACTTTTATAAAACAAAACCTTCCCCCGTTCTCCTCTGCCTCCCCTCACTCTAGGCCCCCAGTGGTTTAAAAATATTAAAGCTGTCTGTCGGGACAGTTGAAGCTGATTTTCCAGGGAAGGGGCTGGGGGGGGGTGGCGCCGGATCTCAAATGTGTTTTGAGTATTGAACTGCCGTTGACATCTGAAGCCTCAGCCATGCTGTTTTCCTCCACACTCTAGCAATCAGGACATCCAGCAAACCCATAAAAACCAAACTAATAGCATGAATATTCAGTGACCTAGAATACTAATTATTGTCATGAATATTAATGCGCTCGGACTTGCTTTTTCCTCTCCTCTTCCTCTCCCGTCCTCTTTCTCCCTCTCTCCCTCTCTTTTTTTTTTCCACTTAGCCGGCTCTAAAGATGGGTCATAATGAGAGCATTTAAGAGGGAGCGCTCTCCGCCGTGACAGGGACTGTGGTAATAAGGAGAGCTTGATTAACGCGGCGCACTTGGGGAGAGATGAGAGGCTTCACGTGGGCTGTTCGGGGGAGGTGATGAGGCACTGGCGCTCTGTTGCTGCTCCCGGAGATTAATGAGGCCTAAGAGTGCATTAGGAACAGTGACAAAGGTTTGATCTAATGGGCTCAGTCATTTTTCCTTTGAGTGACAGACGCACAGAAGTAATTGGCTGTGCAGAATGGCAGCTCATTGGCGGTACTTAAGGATACATTATCCCCGTTGCGTGGCCCGCGGAGGCTGTTTATCAAAACTGCTCACACTGCAGACATGCAGGCGCTAAGCTGCCGCGTTACAGTGGTAATAGCTGTTAAAAAAAAATAACGCAGCATCGAAACCACATCCGGGGTTGTCTCACAGAAACAAAGTTTTTCTTTGTTTAGTTTCAAATGGTCTAGAAAACATTTTAATGACTGACTACTCCGGAGTCTCTTCCCTATCCTGAGTAAGCCGGTTTGTGGAGCGGCCCGCGTGGCTGGAGCATCAGGCGGGCCCCCGCACCCACTGATGCCCACACGTTGGACTTTGCAAGATTGCTCTTCCGATGGATCGATCGGGTGCTTTTGTTAAGTGCCCTTCTAGCAATTTACTGGGACGGTTGCAAACTGAAGCCCTGTTGGTTGAGAATCTAAAAAAAAAAATCCAGAAATCGGCCTTGGATGATAATCGCTGCTTCTGTAAACCAGGTTTCCCTCTGGAGTAGCTTTGGGTGCCTCTTCAGTAATCACGTGTGTGTGTGTTTTCTGCAATTTCTTTTTGACTAAAAGTCGGCAACAGTTAGTGAAAGCGGAAATCAAAAGGCACCGAAGTTACTCTTTTCACCCTTTGCTAGAGTTGCAGTGCCTTCAGTTTTTATGAGAAACACATTCGTATCCCTAGTTGTTTCTCTGTTTATTTCTTCCCCTGAGATTTGGGCAAATTTGTATTATGTTGTTTCCATCATTAAATTGTAAACTCTTTAAAGCGTAGGCTATTATTTCTCTTTCTTTATCTTCTCTTAGTTGTGTGACCTAGCAATTAATTTTTCATTAACAAAATATTACCAATATCCATCCTCTCCAGTCCAAGAGCTGAGCACTGAGGATAAGTATGATTCGGGTTCCTTCAAAGGAACGGCAGCATTCTCCACGGCAGCATTCCGTGGTCAGAATCATTGGGGTACACTTCAAAAATAAATCAGAATCATACTTTCCGCTTTAAGGAACCCTTCAATTATTTGAACTCTAAATGGGGCCTTCTTTTTGTGAGAACTGACTGCTTAATTCTTAATATGATTTCAGTAAGAAAACTTGGGGGGAGACACCGGGTTGTACATCTCTATGGTAACAGAATACCTATGAGTAAATAAATAGAAGTTGTTTTAGGAACTTTTTTTTTCCTCTCAAAAATTTGAATCTTTGTTAAAAAAAATAGCATTTCTGCTGTTAAAATGATGCTTTCGAGCCCTGCGAAATGATCGGCAGGAGACGAACTTTAAGGAAGAGGAGGTCCCTAAGAAGGCTCTCAGGAAATTGTCCCAGCAGCCTTCCCGAAGGTACAGGTCGGCTGGACGCTGGCGCTTGGCAGTAGGACTCTGCCTTTTTGTGCTGGAATCGAACCCATAGTTTGTCTCCTTTCTACAGTCTGTCCGTCCCAGTCAGAGGAGAATTTGTCAAAGCAAGCCTGGCATTTTCCCATCCCCTGCCTTGGGGCCCATTGTTTTGTAGTTACAACTCATACAGAGAATGTGTGTCTTTCCAGAGTGTGTCTAGTGAGTGGTAAAACCCAGACTCGTCCAACAGACAGACCCCTCACCTTCATGTGACGCGGCCTCTGAGCGTGGGTGGTGCTCGGGGCCCCTCGGTCCCTGCGTGGTTGCCACGTGCAGTTGTGGGAGGCTGGTGTCGGAGGAGGAATGGGCCGGCGAGGGCAGAGCCGCGTGCCTGCCTCGGCCTCCTCCCTGAGACAGAATGTGAAATTCAGCCATCGCCAGAAAACCCTGGGCTAGCCCTGTCTCCTCCGTCAAAACAGTGCCATCACACCACAGCGAATTCTGTCCAAAAAAAGCACCTTCTGCATTGATCTTATATAGGATGAAAGACTGTTTTAAAGGTGGGACCACTGTGCACGGTGAATGAATGAATGAATGAATGGATGAATTTTAATTCAGTTGTTGACGGGCGTATGGTACCAAATAAGAGCCTAAGGAACAAGATATGGGCACCTTGAGTTTGAGGCGTTCGTGTTTTATGACGCGTTGTTATCTGAATACTGTAGTGATATTTTCTTGCTTGAGAAACATCCTTAGTTTTATTCTCCTTTTTGATGACTCTGCTACGTCTCGCCATCACCGTACTGCGCGCGAACTTGTTCCTAGACCAGGAAATGGATTGTGGCATTATGCTGATGATCTCCATGAGCAGTTCAGAAGCTCGCGTAGCAGGTGATCCCAGCAGGTACAACGGGGCAAGGTGAGGCATGCAGGCATCATTGTGCTGAGGTGAGCAGGTTCTGCCTCTGAAATAAACGTTTAAGTATTGCTAATTATAATTGCTTAAGTGAAATCTTACTTTCTGATGTGCTTAATATTTTCATCTTGAATTGTCCCAAACCCTAAATTATTACATCCATCCCCAGGGCAAAGCAATAATCCAATGATGGTATAAAAGCAGGGTTTCTGGTTCTCTTCCAAATACAGAATCCGTCCTTCCACCCTCCCTCCCTGCCTCTCTGCCCCACTGCCTCCCTCTTCCTTTTTATAAACCATACCTCTAAAAGCATTAGCATAATAACGCTGATCACCATTCCTTTGAAATTTTGGAAGACTTGGAGTAGTATGACTGTCAGTGACTTATCCACACTGCTAAGCCCTTCACTGGTTTATAGTAGGTGTTCAGTAAATACTTGTTGGGTGAACGAGAGTGTGAGCTCTTGCAAGCTGATGATGACTAAAACATCAAAACAAACAAATATCAGGCAACTGATAGGAGCAATTTACACATGAGGAGATGCCATTACAAGGAAAACATACGGAAAATATTGAGACCATTTAGATTTTAAATGTAAGCAAAATTAGCAATGTCATTATTTTAAGCTTTTGCTAAAAGATAAACTTATAGAGAACAGGAAAATCTGTTGATGAGATTAATAATAGCTAATATCTGCAAAAGATTCTGCAGTTTATGGAAGTGCTTGTCATAATTTGATCTTTATATCCACCACATGGGGTATATTATTATCATTTACTATTATTATTATTATTCCCCTCCTCATGTTACCAATTATTAACTGAATTGTTTTCAAGATGCTCAGGTTCTATCTTCTTTTAGCCACTGGTCATTAAGCAAATTACTTAGCAACATATAACACAAGTCAGAAACATGTTAATGCTGCTTGACACAATAATTACTTTCCTGGGATTTTATTCTAAGGAAAAATCTCAACGTACCAAGATGTCCTTCACGGTGTTATTTATAGTAATGAGAAAATGGGAACAACCCGAACTATCCAGAAGTAGAAAAATGGTAATATAAATTACACTAAATCAGTGCATTATTATACCTCTAAAACTGTCCTTTAGGTTATGTAACAATACAGAGAAATGACTGGGAAGTTTATCTGAAAGAAGTATAATAAAATGATGCATTTTCTATGGTCATAACTAAGGAAAATATATATGCACATGTTCAATAAAGCGGTGCTCTATTAGGTGGGATTATGTAAGACTACATTATTTGTATGTCTTTATAGTTTTGCAAAATAAGTTCTAAGAAATTTGTACAATAAAATGGGCTCCCATTTCCTTGGCATCATAATTACCGTAGGGAAGAAATTAGAATAAAATTAGCTCTTCTCACATTTAGGAGATAACCAGGAACTCTCTAATTCCAAGATTCCGAATTCTGAACGGAGCCACAACGTTGTCGTGAGTAGTAGTTACATTTGTTGTGGACTCCAGATACAGAGTCGGTGCATTCTTTTTTCTCTGAAAAGCCTAATGTGAAAAATATAGGGGAAAAATTGCATGGTAGTCTGAAAAACTCAGATTCCTCTCTCTCTCTCTTTTTTATTTAATTTTCCCAATAGTAGATGTGTTGAATTGCACCCTCTTACAAAGCAATTATCACATGATTTAGAG